>CAEFZX010028623.1:0-39767 GCA_903066825.1 Alfaro cultratus
AGAAAAGCTAAGGTATATTATTAAAACTTTGAAAACTCTTTCTGTGTACCGTCTGTATGTAGGCACATGCGGCTTATACACAGGTGCGGCTTATGTATGTACAAAATGGTTTTTCCTTTAAAAAATGTACTGGGTGCGGCTTATAATCAGGTGCGCTCTATAGTCTGGAAATTGCTGTACATAAAGTCTTGAAGCATTTTTTAGCACTAGTGTCACACTGAAAACAAACATATTATGAAACAGTTGTTTATAAATTACTCACCAGAAACACTGACACCCTCTACAACATAAATATATCTTAAGAATTTCTTGATTTGACGGAATCGCTGTTCAAAATGTGAGGGACAAGAAAACAAGTCGTTCAAGTAAAGCGTTCAATAGCTCTGGAATGGCTATACGAAATTGCCCATTCATGTAAAATTGATTACACCTCCAGTTCGTGCAACAACTATAAAATTTAAAACAACCGACGATATTGTAGAAAGCTGAGCAGTGACCTAGCTTCATCTCTCCAACAAGCAGAGTGAAAAAATGCTGAAGAAGGTAAATAAAAAAAAAAAAAATCTCTGGTAGAAAAATGCTAAAAATTTTCAACTGCTTTTACATTAATGCAAAAAATAAGAAAAATATTTATTTCAAGGCTTTTCATTCATAGTTACCAGGTGTGCCAATAAATGCAGAGGACAGCATACACATAGCAACTCAATAAAATGACTCGTTGCACTTTCCTATTCCTGCAGGCTCAATTAAATGACCAGAAGACACCAGCCAGTCACACCACTCCTTATTCAAACTGTGTGGATCAGCAGGCTGTCTCGACCCACATTCCCCACCAATTTACAGAAACAGATGGGGATGAAAACATGCAGATATATAGAGGCACCTGCTGTTTGAGGCCTAAAGGAATCCCAGCCTCAAGTAAAGACAGACCCTATTTTCTGCCTGTTACGGCGAAGGTCCGCTCAGCCAGCATGCGTGCGGATTCTGCGGGACTCAGCAGCACCACAGGACGGGTAGTTTCGGCCGACAGAGCTGAGGAGAATTGGTCAATTTAGGCCCAGAGGACCGACGTGTATGGAAACCAATTCATCTGAGTCATTTTGTTGCAGCTTTAGGTCGGCAGAAGCTATCATCTCATCCTGTGGCAGAGCTCCCTCATGCATAGGCACCGCTCTCCCCGTCTGGCCTACTCTAATCCTAAAAAAAAAAAAAAGCCTTCCTGTAACTTTTCAAGGAGGTATGAAATTACTGCCCCCAACATACAGTGAATGGACCAGAGTGCAAGAGCATTTTGCACTTCTCTGACGAAAAGCGGTGCATGGCAAAATGTTGCCTCACCATGCCGGTCAGCACTGCGGCAGCGTGGAGCTTACGTTCGAGTGGAGATGGCCACACTATAAAAAGGAAGAAAAGAGTGATGGGGAAGTCGTGAAGTCGTGAGCGGCACAATAATTGTACAAGGGCGAAAGCAAAGTGCTCGTTCGGC
This sequence comes from Alfaro cultratus, assembly GCA_903066825.1. Classification (NCBI taxonomy): domain Eukaryota; kingdom Metazoa; phylum Chordata; class Actinopteri; order Cyprinodontiformes; family Poeciliidae; genus Alfaro; species Alfaro cultratus. The sequence continues at coordinate 1,487 of CAEFZX010028623.1, forward strand.
AAGGAGTGTACAAGGGGCTAAATAAGGTCAGATGTGCCGTTGCCAGGACAACGGCCAATCCGTAGCTGGGACTGGTGCCAAGCCAATGCCCCATCCATCCATCCATCGTTTGCTCCTTTCGTCTTTTTCCACTGCATCACGTCTGTTGGACAACCTAAACCTCAGAGTAATGAGTGCTCTCCATGTTTTCAGCGATCTAAATGGAGCTGCTGTGTAAATACACTGCTGATTTGTGTAGGTGCCTGGCTCGTATACATAAACTTGAACACTCAGACTTTGATAGGGCCAACCTATAAGACGGGAAGGGGATCTTACTGTGACAGCTATGATGGGTAGCTTCAAAGCAGGGATTCAAACTATTTATAAAATCCATCAAACAGCTTTTTCTGCAAAGTGACAGGCAACCTGATCCACTGCGTCAACATCATTTGTCTTATGCATATGTACTATCATACTTTATGGTGATGTATGTAGATCTCAGAGCCTGCAGACAAATTAATGTTAACTTTAAGGAGGAGAGCACAGATTTTGAGAAGGCCCTCCATTTAGGTTTCCACTGCAATGAATGGCACAAATGAAAAAAACAAAACAACAGAGTGGAAATTTTAATAACATCACAGAGAACTGACTTTATTTAAAATACAACAAAACTGAATTTTCAGAAATACTTAAACTGTTCCAGGAGAGCAGCAATATGAAATAAACATTATTTGAATAGTTAGTTTCTGTTCTTGTAAACACATTTTATTTATTAAAAGGAAACAAAGCTATTTATGTCAACCAGGCTCCATGGTAGAAAGTAATTACTTCCTAAATCTTAACTTGAAGTATTTCTGACAACTGGCAATGAATTGGAAGAACTTTGGCCCAGTGTTCTTTACAGAATTACAGCAACATTGGAGCATTTCAAGCAATCTGATAATAGTCCACTCAAAAACATTTGAGACATTTTTTTATGAGTCCAAGCGTTCTTAATCTTAAGGTCAGAACTGATGCCTCCAGGAGTTTTTGCAAAAGCACAGAATTCATGGATCCATCAAACACAGGACGTCAACCAGTTCCTAAAGCAGCAAAGCAACCCCAGACCATCACACATCCACCTCCATGCTTACTGGAATTATGTTCTTTTCCTAAAAGGGTTTCACCACTCGTCCACATTTTCTCCTAAAAGTGGCAACCGACTATTTAAACTTCTACTTTGTAAGGAAGATATGAAATAAAACTTTTTTTTTTTTTATCTGTGTTTGGAACAATGTATGCAGATAGCAACACAGCAGTTTCTTTGTATTTCCTAGAGAAGAGTGAAACTCTGCCCTTAATTTAAAAAAACAAAAAAAGAGCAGTCTGGCTGCATTACATTTGGCCTTCCTGTTATCTATTGAAAGTCTTTTGCTCTCTCTCTCACAGCCTGAACGAAACACATTTAAGTCTCAACATGTTGTAGAGAATATAAATATATTATTATAGACCTGTGCTTCTTCTGACATCTTACCAACACAGAACATGTACATTTTAAGCATTTTTTGCTCAGTAAGTGTCCACACCAAGAGGGTTGTTTTTCCCAGGGTGTAGGAGCAGCTAGGGAAGATCTGTTCATTGCAAGAAAAAAAAAAAAGAAAATAGATTTTTTTTTTTTTTACGTTCCTCATCAGTTTGGGCTGATTAAGCTAAACTTTTTTTTAAAGAGGGAAATTATTCCTGTGAGAATTTCTCCGTTTATCTCTTATGAATAATCCTTTTAACATTGTACAATTTTTACTTTTTGGCACCATTAATTTTTCATCTCCTCCCTCTGGAGCTCACTTTAAGACATATATGCTACACTTTTAACTGCATTAACCTGCGCTGATCAGTGGCCCAAGTCTGTCAGCCCACCTGTTTAAGTAGGCTAAGAGGAACACAGAAACATAAAACCTATACAACACACACACGTACCCAGACAGTCACTACTTTGAAAAGGGCACTTGCAAAGCATATACACTCAGCCAATAAATCAGACCTGGCTTTGAAAATCCATCATTTTCAAACTAGGTCAGCCTCCTGATAGTGAAACCTCTATCCAATTTGTGTATACCATTTTTTTGTCTTGTTACCCAGGATGTTAAGGTCGATGCTGGATAGGCAGTGTACACTTGTCTTTGTAATCTCAGGTGAGCATTCCCCCTCGCTTTTCCCGACTCTGATTTTGCGGTGGTTGGTGGGCTAGAGCTGTCCTGCCGTTTGTCAGTCAAACACACACGTAAAAAACATGTCTAGCAGACATGCTCAAACACATCCAACTGGCCTGAATAATTTAAAGTGTGGGAAGGAGAGGAAAAGAGAGGAGAAGCGGAGGCCGTTGAAGAAGAGTTGAGGAGCAAATAGGGTAAGCTTGCCACTTTCAGTGCTTTAGTCTTGGTCAACTTACTTAAAAACTTCTATTCTTGGTTTTACTCCCCATCTACCTCAAGTCTCATTTCCTTCTCCAGTTTATGTGCCTGCACCATACCACCATCTCCTTCCATCTCCCTCCCCTCAGTCTCTCTCTCTGTGTTTATCTAAGCACTTTCACGGTCACTGCCTTAGAATCCCAGGAGTCTAAACTGCCTGCTTCCCCTCTCCCACCCTCTTCGCAGCGGATCCATGGTCTCCATCTTTTTCCATCACATCGGTTGAGAGTCATATCGCTCTGTGTGTGGGGTGTATGGAAGGTCCACTTAATTCCCCCTCAAGGCATCCAACGTTCGCCTGTTCTAGTCACGCAGAGCTGTACCAACCCACACCTGGTGGATATGAACAGAAATCAAAAGGGGAAAGACAAAAACCAAAAGTTGTTCACTTAATCATTTTCAATTGTTTGGTTCTAGAAAAGTTAATGATTTTATATACTAAAAAAAGAACAACAATAACTTTAGTTTGAGGTTGTGCTTTAAAATAAATTTATGTTCCTTCTGGTTGGCCAGGCAGCCAATGGTTTTCTTGGAAAGGCCAGTAGAGGCCAAAGTTCAACACGGATGAAAGGTTCAGACACAATAAAACGGGAAGGAGGAGGGGGTGACTGCTGGGTGGATTTAGAAGTGGAAAGGAAGGAAGTGGTCAGGGTCATGAGGAGAGGTGCATACAGGATTAACTGATTAATTTGGGATTAGAGATGACTGCTCGATGTTTTAGGTAATGAACCACAATGACCCGAAAAATTAAAAGATTACCACATAGGAGGTAAGGTATGTAGGACTGTTTTTTTGCCCCAATTAATGACAAAAGGTCTGTTGTAAATCTGAGGCAAGCACTTTTTTAAAAAACCTGTCTATAACTTTCTTTTTTCCAAACAAGTCCATCTAGAAATATGTTTTAAAACATTAATGAGTGGAGATTCATTGACGAGGCTTTTGTCACCGAGTGTTTTAGATACCCATAAACATCAAGCGACCACTCTGGTGTTTTGAGAAGACCACTGCAAACAATGACTCCATTTGCAACTGAATGCAGGAGCAACGAGATTCATGAGTTCTCCTGCTATAAGGTCATAGCTGTGCAGATTGGCAACAGGCTATTTTTCTCCATTTCCATTCAGCAAGAATAAAAACATTAATACAAATCAACTTCTGCTCTGGATCCTGTCAGACTATAAATGACAGTTATCTGATTTGATATGATTAGTCTAAAATAGTCTCATGTTGTCAAAGGCCTCGTCTGATGCTTGTTAATTGATGAGACGCACAGCAGCGCTCCCAGTGTGTTCCCTTCTTAAAGGTTTCACTCGTAATTTTACTTTTGAGCTGGTGAGTCTCAACTAAAAACAAACCTACATTAAAACTTCTAATAAATGTAAAGGAAAAAGCTTTCACTTTTAGACTAGATATATGTTAATTTTAGTCTAGATGCCTATGGAATATCTAAGCACAGTTTAGATGGAATAATAATAATTCTGTTAAAAAAAATCATCCAATCATCATGTGACCATGTCAAAATATCTTGTTATACACTTAATTTAACAGTATGAAAAATCATGGCACCAATAAGAAAATTAAAATGGTGGTAAATAATTATTAAAATTATTCCCTTGTAAAACTGTTGTCTATGGTTGATTGTATGACATCAGAGAAAGTAGTGGGTGAAAACAACACAGGAAGAGCAAACAATGTCCGCTCAGAAATTGAGTAAAACAACTCAATTTGCTGCATAACAGCCTAAAAATATTTAAATGGAAAAAGATAAAACAGGAATAAAAAAAATTAAAAAAAAGATGATCAAGAAGCTTGGATCGAATTGTGCACTTTTTTTTTTTTTTAGAGAAAAGAAATATTTCATATCTTGATCTACCAAAGCACCAACTTGAATCTGATTTCTTGCGAGATTAAATGGGCTTCTGATACAGTCAGCCTCTTGTTCTTTTTTTAGTCATGTGACTCCACCGCTTTGCAGGCCAGGAAAGCTCTGTCAGCTCTAAATGAAGTGTGGTTCCTCCTTGGACTCTCCCCAGAGTCTGAGCAGCCACGTGTGTTTGCAGGCAGGCTGATGGTACTATTGGTATCACGTGCGCCTCTCCCTACGACACCTGTACACAAGCCTGCGTCATGAACTAGGAGGTGGAGGAAGGGTTCGGCCTCACTCCTTTACTCTGACGGTTACTGTAATGCTTTCCGACACCCCCTTTTCTCTCCTCTCAGCCTCTCCCATCCCTTCATCCCTGGGGGCCTTCCTTTGCCGATGGGGAGTTGAAATCTGTTGACTCTTTCTCTACCATCCTCTCCTTAACACATTCTTCATCTCTCACTTGCTCCACTGTGGGCCTAATGTTTTTACTTTCTCTAGGGGCTTAAAAATATGAGGCAGTGAGGCAGCATGTATGTTCATTTGTGTGGTGTGTGTGGCACGGGTGTCTCGGTGCAAAACCAAAATGAGGCAAAAATCTGTGTGTTGCGCATCACTGTGGGCTGAAAGTAGGCTGTGTTGCATTATACTTCTGGGAGGCAGAGCCAAAATATTAGCTTTTGTTCTACCACAAGAAAAAAAAAAGAAAATTTCTAACATTTCTAGAAGTTTACTTTAAGCTCTTGCAAAAATACAGTAGACAATACATATATTTACAATTGTTTTGACCATATCCAGGGTTCTCACATATCTTACACTGTGAGTTTATAAGAGATATTTCCTTGTTGGTGTAAAATTAACAAAAACAGAAACTGCAAAAATTCCTCGACAGATGGGATTTTTTTTTATAGATGACTAATAAAAGAACGACTAGAACAAAAAATGGACAACTTGGATAGACAGATGGAAAAAATAATATATATAGAAGGAATAACAATTAGAAATTAAAATATTGTTTAACACACTGTTTTCCAGATTCTTGAGTATTTGTCAAGACCTGGATAAAAGCTGACATTCCTACTATTCCAGCCTACATATAAGCCACTTTCTTGTAGGCTTAGTGTGCAAAGATTTTTTTCTGCAAAGTTTACTGCCACTAATGCATTACCCGCAAACTCACTAAAGACGCTGTAGTGCAAAGTGTACAAAGCATGACGTGTGGTCAGACACAAACAGATTCATGGCCAACAGAGGATGTAATGAGATCTAAATCAATAAGTGAAGCAGAAAGTGATGAGCTCTGCAGGTCAAAGAAAAACACTTCATGCAGATTTGCTTTTCTTTTATTTTTGAAGCATTTCTTGCTTTTTCTTCTTTAAGGAGTGCAACCTAAAGATAACTTTATTTTAAATGATCTATGTTTATCTTTTACTGTAAAATCCCAGGGCAGAATACATTATCGTATTTTGTCATTGCTCTCTGATACAGCAGGGACCAATTACTATTTTAAAAACTTTGTTTCAAACCTGCAATAACTTAACATTATACTGTCATGTCTCAACACTTCCCAGGGCTTTTAATGTGATGCCAGAAAAAGTGATTGAGTTCTCCTGGTTTTATGAAGTACACATAAAGTATAAGAGTGCTTCCTACTGCATCTGTTCTGCAACTGACGGTCAGCTGACTGCAAAAAAAAAAAAGTGCTCTTAAGACTTTATCTTCACTCACAAGAAAACACAAATTTGACTGTATGGAAACATTTTCAGCTGTTAAAAGCATAGATAGCCGTAATATGAAAATCGTATTTCTCTTACCAAAGTAAGACAGTTTTAAATCTTCAGTTTGCGGTATAAAAGCTTCATGTCTGTGAGAAAGCCAGGTTTTAGCTTGAGTTACTAAAATCAGATAATGTTGCACAATTATTATTTTTTTTTTTTGTGAATCCCATGAAATAGTGAAACTGATGTTTTTATTTAACAGTACCATACTGTATAAATCTAATACTGGCACATTTCATTCCTACATGTGCCACTTTGAATTTTAAGTTGAAATTTAAGTTAATGAAGGGAACCTGAAACCTCCTTTTTGTCATTTTAAGAAACTTTTTGGCTCATAAGATAAAGAGCAGTAAAGGCCTATAATCTATCTTCAAAATGTTGCTTCTACTCTTCATGCAGGAGGCAATACTATGATCATGATCACAATAAACTTAGATAAACGAAACGCCTAATCTGTGCAAAACAATTCAAATGTGTGGCCGATTTAACATCCATGCAGCAAGAATCATTTAGTTAGAGGCCACAAAGAGTAATTTATTTCACCATAATTACTTTAATTTTATAGAAAACAGAGATCCAAATCAGGCATGGTTCCTGGGAGGAAAAAAAAGGGTTCATCACAAATTTGAAACAAGTTTCTGCCCCTTAGCACCTATCATCAGTGGAGGTATGATGTCTCGGTGTCCTTCCAGAAGTCAGAAACTTGTTTTGTACAATAATCCAGGCTCTTGCTACAACCTTTTGCTCTGCCTGGCTCAATACTAATTCAATTTCAGTCTCTGGGAATTCCCAGGCTGCCTTTTTGGTAGGATGTCTGAGCTGAGTGCAAGAGGATTGTGCGAGGCTATGTGTGCTTGAAAGCGTGAGTGCATTTCTGCGTGCACACGTGTGAGAGAAATTCTACAACCTTCGTGTTGGCTAAACAAGCGTCACATTGTTGTGTTTTATCCTGGATTAGATTGACAGCGTTTCCCACATTTCTTGTCTAAGCATTCTTTACCTCCCCCAGTTTAATTGCTGTTTGGTACCAAATATCTTTGTATCAAATGAGTACACAGCTCGTTTGACACCAGTAACAGTGACAGCTCATTGTAAGCCATGAATGAATGAATACGCTCACGCTCTGCGTTCACCAGCAGCTCTTAAACCACCATAACCTCCCTCTTCACATGCACGCGGCACAGCAGCCATTTTGTGCCAAACAGGCTGCACTGTGCCAACAGTTCACCTCATTTCATTTCGCAGCTGTTCCGGCTCACTAGGAGACATTCGCACGATGCAACTTATTACACGTTCATGCGTCCTAATATTGATGCATGTGAGGACACAGATCCAGGCGGACGTGGAGAGATAAATTGGGAATGCGATGGGTCCATATGCAGTCTGGCGATAATACGAGAAGGCGACGATAATATCTGGCTGGTAAATTGGTATCGATTGACTAAATATCCTGACCAGGGGGAGAGAGGCGGCCGTCCTTTCATGCCTCTACACCATGTCTGCTCGGAGCTGCACTGTGACTATCTGATCCATTTTAATGCAGACATCCTCACTGCCGCCAGGCCTCTGCCTCAAACCTCATTTTCAATACAGTATGCCCTGACTCTTCCTGTGCACAGGCATCTCAGTGTTACCTTCAGCCGGAAAGATAATTTTTATTGTGCAACCATTATATTCGTGTTGCATGCATTCTGGGGTGTAATATATCACTTACCAGCAGAATGGAGGAATACGGGTTACATACTGATGCGCACCACAGAGAGAAACAAACATAATCACAGGCTGATATCAAGTTAGATCAAAGTTTTATGAGGTTTCTAAACTGCAAAAATCTTCAAACAAAATATTCCTAAGGTGTAAGCTCTAAAAAGATGCCGGCTATATGAAACAAGCAATCAAATGCTGCCACTCCCCCACTTGTTGCTGTGCACCACAGGTCAGATGGCTAAAAGAAGTCACCGACATAATCCCTGACTTACAAGAAAGAAATGCATCTTCAAATCTTTCATTTGAGAAAAAAAAAAATCGTATGAGCTCCACCCCTAAGTCTTATAAGGTTAATGTCATTTTAAACCTGTTGGCAAGCTACAAGCAGTTGACTGTTAAGCAGCTGTCTGAAAGCTGGCCACCTAAACAGACAGCTACACATTTAGTTGAAAACTACTATAAAGTTTTAGAGGGTGTTTGTAAAGGTGCAACCTGTTCAATCACATTTTCATTTCACACAGACATATTTATTTATCCTACCTTTGCTTAATATGACTTGAGGCTAATGAATATCCATATTTCAGTTGTCCAACAAAAAGTCGTTGATACTCCCCACTAAGGAGGACGAGGCACAAGTTCAGTTCACAAAACGCTGTATGAAAGCTAATTGGAAAGTTAAGGAGAAGGAAAAAATATGGGACAGCAACAGAGAAAAGTGCAGAGGTTTGTGAAGCAAAGTCCATTTAGTTTAGGGAACATTCACAACTGGAACACTGCTTATAATCACTCTGTGTTTAACGAATCTATACAAGTATGACTTTTTGAATTCATTTACTGAAATAAGTCATTTTTTAGATAATATTCTAACTTATTGAGATAAACTGCAGGAGAATTATGCATGTTTATTTATCCAAATCAAAAACGTTTAAAAACAGTGCTGTGTTAAAAGCAAGAACCTTGATACTAGAAGCCGTTTCAATATTCTTGCTTAAAAAAAAATAGCAACAAGTTGTACATTTTTATTTTAAGATTTTGTGTAAACAAAATAAACAGGGACATTTTCACTCAAGGGTCTCATACTGTGAGAATCTAATACCAGTACTCACCTTATCAGTAATAAGCAACAACATTGAATGCACAATGCCCTTACTATATGCCCCACATGTACAAGTAGAGGCATCCAAAGGCAACAATTCACCTTTTCCTTGAACACTTAGTCACACCTAAAATCAACAAACAAGTGGAAACAAAACAACCCATTTAGATGAGAGGCCAGAGCAGTGGTTGGTAAATGTTCTCACAGCCGTACACCGCTGGTTGGAAGAGGATTTTTCTCAGTAAAAGCCACTTTCACAGCTTGTTCTGAGGAGGAGAGAAGTTTGAAACTTGAGAAAGAAGGACGATGAAAAAGATTGCAGCAGAATTTGCGTGTTTTTGATGCTTGGCAGGTACATTTGGAGACTGTGAAATTAATCACAGCTCCAACTATTTATCAGAGAAACAAAGACTTTCCCTTTTACCCAAACGAGCAAGTGGTCCAAAAGCACACACACACACTCTCTCTCTCCTATAAACACACCTCTGACGGAGCCATTGTTCCTCTTGAAACAAACTTCAGCCGACAACAATTGACCAAATGTCAATTCTCAAGCTTTTACAAGCCGCTAAAAATCACTGCCCCGCATTATTTCCTGACAGAGATGAAGCAGCTCAAGGGTGCACACAAACCATACTCACTCAGAGATAATACACTCAAATCCACAAACAAACAGACAAGGCATGCTTACAAAAGACAGACAAGGTACGCAAATGCATCTCTGAATCTACCCTGGTCGCAGCGCAGCAGTTACTGAGACAATGGAAAGAAACAAGGTAAAAAAGGAAGAGACAGACACTGATACAGCTACATGACAAATGAGGAGAGGAGGGGGGGAGCGGAGGAGGGAAGAGAAATTGCTTTGTTAGCAGGACAGGGAATAAAGTGTAATTACCTCACTGTGGGTTTGTTGATTATAGTTCAGCCAGGTTCTCCATGTTAATCATTTACCAGGGGAAGACAGAGATTAGTAGAGACAGACACAGAGAAGGGAGATAGCAGACAGTATGAAAAATACTTTCACTTAAGCCCACCCGTGCAACGGAGAAGCGATGGATGCTCAATGACTGCTACATGATTAAGCCAAAATATAAAAATAAAAGAATCTCCTCCTGCTGAGACATGATTACAAACACTGTCTGCTTTCACTTCAGCGTGTGGCATGTTTGTCTGCTGCTCGCAACACTGACCAGATCGGGATGTGCGTGTGCATGTGTGTGAGATGAAGGTGTGGTATGCAAGATGTGATTTACTTTGGTATTTAAAGCAGATCATTCATGCGCGCACACAGAAAGAAACAACGCCTAAACACAGCAAAGATTACACGGGAGACTTACGAGGGCCTCTTTCAATAAAGATACAGAAAGACCAATACAACTATTCACCTCCTCACGCACTGTTTAAACACGCTGCACTGGCTCACAGCTCCAGATCGGAGTTTGTCTAAAGGATGACGGATAGAGGCAGAAAAAAAGAGGGGGATTACGAGGAGCATCTGTTTTATGTTGTTGTTTCTTGTTTTTGTTTTTTTTACGATTTAAGGACTATGTTCAAACTTGAAAAGTGGGTTCAAGTGGGGAAACTGCTGGGAAAAACAGGTTATATTATTCTTGCTATGACAGTACATGCTAAATAATCTGTTTCATCCCATTTCCCCAAATACTTGTTTCTTCATCCAGTGTTTGGCGGATTAAGGCCAGAGAATGCTGGTTTCCCCACGTGTTTAGTAATGTAATGGGAGAGCCGACAATGTTCAAGCTGAGATTTTTCTGGTGAATACTTTACCTGAAGTCTCTCCTAAATGTAAATAATTTCTAAATAAAAAAGAACCATTACTGCTGAGCATCACTATAGATGCAAGTTTTCCTTCACTGGAAACCTCCCATTTAGAAACTGTCCACAAGTTTTCAATTGGGTTCAGGTTAGATGAGGAAGGGGGCCATGTCAGAAGTTTTCCATCCCTTACTGGATAGCCCCTGGAAGGAGTAGTTGGATGCATCTGATGGAGCATTGTCCTACAAAAAATCTTTGCCATTTTGAAAGGTCTAAAAACTGAAAGAAGCTTCAAGAGTTGATTTTAAGATAATCTTTCACCTGACAAGGGCCAACCAGCTTATCTTAAGTAATACCAACCTGTACCAGTATCCCACCTCCATCTTCCTAACGTCAAACTTGAAGTGGAGCTCTGTGCCCGTCACTCATTTAGTCAAGTACCCATCAATCGGACTAATCAAGAGTCACTCATTTCATCATAAAACCTTTTGAAAAATAGGTCAGATATTTCTTTGCTCAGTCTAGATACTTCAGCTTGATTTGTCTTGTTGAGTAGCGGTTGGGTTTCAGCCTTCCTCACCTTGGGCACGTCTCTGAGATCTGAATATCTTGTGCTTCTAGGTGCTCCAGGTAGTTTACCCTGATGAAATATGACAGAACTGGAAGATAATTCCTGGTAGATTCATGATTGATTCTCTTCAAATCGGCATCTTCATTTCGTAATAATTTTTTTGCGAGCCTGTTAGCTATTTGTATCAAAATGTGCAATGGTTCTGTGATCACGCCCCTAAATCTTCGCAATTTAAACAAAGCTGCATCCCAAAAAGACACTTTTTTGTGTGTGTCAATTTCTCTTAAAGAATAGAAGCTACCTAATAATTATGTAGACCTTGATATAAGGTATTGATCTCCTTAGGCCTAATCCTAAACAGATATACATCACCTGCTATGATTAAATCCATTTAGCATTCAAGTTTATCCATTGGGAGTTTGTAAAAAGACCATATGGACAAACTACTCACTTGCCTATTAATTGTGCACTCTTACTTTGAGTCAGCCAGTAAAATAAAATATACAGATGTTTTGGAAGTTGAATATTAAAACCATGACTCTTTGTGACTTCAGTTATGATGATCTTGGGGATAGTAATAAAGTCACCTTTCAAGAAAAGCAGCAAAAAATTCAAAGAAGGAATGCAAAGAATAAAACAAAAAATGAAGGAAAAAAAATTTGTTTCAGCGGCTGCTGGAACAAGCTCACCTCTTTGGAGGAATCTAAGAATGAAAAGAACAGGAAAAAGGATAAGCCAAAGAATGAGGAATTGAAGTACCGGTAGCTTATTTTTGGTTCAGCCGAGAGTAACATTTGTTCTCATTACAGATGTATGGGATGCTCATATGCAGCAAAATCATATCTCGCTAGAGTAATTCAATACGTGAAGTTTTGGTGCTTTGAGAAAAACGTCCCGACAGATTCCTGAGTGGATTTTATTAGGATGAATGTAGGTCCAAAGATAAAATAAAAAAAAGACACGGCCGCATCGGCAAAATGGCTGGTCAAAGTGTTTGACTCAACAGGTTTTAAAGGACACTGAGGTGCTACAAGAAAGGCATGAATACTATTATAAAAGTGTTGGAGCTTCTTGCTCAGGAGAGACGTAACAAATATTGCTCGCACTTACAAATACTCTGAGAAGTGTGGTTATATAATTTTACTGACCTTTAACTGCTCCAGGAAGTATATAATAATTTCTCATCTAATAAGAGACTATTGCTCTAAAGGAGGCACAGCTGTAAAACCAAACGCGATCGTAAACTCTCTTCATAAAAAGAAAAAAAAAGAAATCATAAAAGAGGGGGAATACTTGAGCACCTCAAAGATAGAGGCCATGGTATCTGAGCCCACAGCGTTGGCCGCTGACCCCCATCACTTCCATTTCAGAGCTCCATTCTTCAATCAGGAGGGTGCTAAATGTGCGCCCGTTAAAAGTGTTTTACTGAACCTTTGTTACAGGCATATTAGCAAGCAAAGGGCAGCGCGCCGAGGCTCCTCTGTCTTCACTCCACTGCCCCCGCTTCATTAAAACCATAAATCTAGATGTCGAAGGAATGGTGGCAGCGAGAGACCGTCAACTGTCAGCCACACTAAAGAGAGCATGTCCTCCAACAATCTACGGTAACCTAACATGATCTCATTTGGTAGCCTTTGTGTGTTCGGTCAGTGTTTTTTTTGGGGGGGGTTTGTGTAAAGATGTTTTAAAGATTAGTTGGTGTGAACAAGTTATGCATTTCTCAAACTAAAGTCTGTTCTGTAAAACACTATCTTATAGCTATACCAATCTAAGCTGCCATTATGTACCACAGATAAGAGATTTACCCTTGACGTAGTGTAGCTTTGTATTAAATAATTATCAAGTAATAAAGACTGATTATGTGACCATTGAATAAGCCCACCCCCATCATTGTTAAACTATTGATCTGGCAGCATTTTGGGTAATCATTTGAAAAAAAAAAAAACGCCACTGCCATGAGACTGATAAGATACGAATAATTTGTAAGCACTGTGGGAAAACAATGACTAGCTGTTAGCTGCTGCAGTTAGCTTGTTGTTGACAATAAACAGAAGGGTCTGTTCCTCAAGATGTAAACAGATGTGGCACAACATCTTGCAATATTAAAATGCCACACTATTTCCAACTACAAAAAAACATCATCTAGTTTTTGTATGATCAGGTAATAAACGTGAGGATTTCTATGTTTCTAGGAACATAGAAATTCCATGTCTTACAGTTATTAGCCGCTAATGATGCCTCAGTTGGCTTCTGCTTGTTCTCATTGCAAAGCTAGTCAGCAATTGTACTTTTTTTTTATAATAATCTCTCATTTAAAAAAAAAAATCTGCCATCAATGTTGAAATTGAGCTGTGTAACAAAGTTATATCTAGTTTCGAAATCAACAATGTCGTTAAATCAAATCAAACTATAATTATGAGCCAATAATGTGAGATAGGAAATGCTTATGTCCACATACACTGTTTCTATTTTTTAAGACTCACTTATGCTTGAGTTGCCCTGTTTCTTTGCCAGATTCATCTAACAGTTAAAGAACCAATAAATAGGTAAATGTGACAGTCTAGATAAAGTTTTTACAAAGAAATTTTTTGCACTCTAAGAATACTTTAAGTGGCTAACTGCTCTGGCAGTTGCTAACATTGCTAGCTAATGTTAGCATTTGCTTTGTGACTTAATTTTGGCACTAAAATATAGGACTGTGATTTGTGGTGATAATAGTTCTCAAGACAAGAAGATGACTAATTTTTACATTAAACAGAAGTCTTTCTAGCATTTCAAGCTCAGATTTCTGAGATGTGCATACAAGGATAATGGCTACATGGTTATCACCCCACATTGGTGTTTAAAAAATATTTTTGATGTAACAATGGGTATTTTTTAATTGCCCTTTTATGTTGATGAGTCAAGGAGTAATTAGTCAAGTGTCAATTACTGCTTAAAGGGCAGGCTGACAAACACGTTCACGTGTTTTAACGAAGCACTTGCTACTTAACTATTTTTTGTGGTTACATTTTAGGTACAAAGTGCAAAAAGAAACATTGACATGAGCTATACTGAAGATGCAAAAAAGTCTGACAGAACAGTGAGAATACCTCAACTGGCTAACTGTTCACTACACACAATGCTAAAGTTAGCATGCGCTTCATAACTTATTGCCAGTACTAAAATAAGCAGCCAATTTCTACAGGTGGGATGACATCTTGGAAAAAAAATAAAATAAAATGCTATAATGTTTTTCAGTATTTCTTGTTACACTAAAGTCTACGCTTTAGTACCAGTTGCTGTGATATTGCATGCACTGATACTGCAATAATTGTGATTCAATATTTTGATGAGCTCTACTTTCTACTTGGACACCAAGCAGGTGGGAGAGAATTTATGCATTTATTTCAAGAAATGTTTAACAGAAACATGATTGCAAATCCAAAACTATTCTGTCCTGAATCAATATTTGGCTTGCTGTTTCCTCCACCATCTCCTGAGGGAAATAAGACTGCAAAGCAACTACATGCTCTGCTATAGTCACTGTGGAGCCTCATAGTAGTTGAACAATGCTTAAAAAAAAAGTCTAATGAATGGCACACAAAAATAGAAAATATTATTACTACAAATATCACAATACAAATCATTTAAACAACATTCTGCTATTTTAACTAAAGTCCAGAAAGTGATTTTTTTGGAGCTTTGAATCCTGCAGTGCAGCACAGAGGCACAAAAGGCATGGCACCCGTGTTCCTGTGCTCCTCTCCCCCCTGCCTCACTGCATTTACAGGCCTCAAGACAACCTGGCTGGCTGGCAGGCAGCTAATAGAAAATATGGGATGGGAAAATGACTGAAGCTCAACTAATCACACTGCCAATAACCATCACAGGACAGGAGGGAGTCGCGAGACATAAAGGAGGGGGAGCACAGACAAAAAAAATTAAATGGAGAGCAGGATGTAACAAGGGAACTAATGAAGAAGAAGGGGAGGGAGAAGAGGAGAGACGAGTGAGTCTAGGGGGTTCTGGACATCACTGCTCCACTGATAGCTTTGTGATTGGGTGGTGTTGCTGATGAGAGTGATTCTCTGCCACAGTGGGTCACCCTCCACCTGATGGCATTGTGATTGTGTGCTGTGCAGCAGAGTGTGCGCGGCACCGTCGCCGACTGTGACCATTCATCCCCAAATCTCTGGGGGACATGAAGGGGTTTCCTAATCCTTGCAGAGTTCCTCCTAAAACATGTTCCTGTTGGATCCCAATTTGCAGTTCTGGGTTTTACTTGCCTGGATAGAAACGCTGGCTGGCTCTAATACACAAGATAAGAACTGCAGCAATGACCAAGAAGCCTCAGGAAAGAGATTATTGGCCTTGAGAATTATGTTTAGATCCTCTGTATATATATGGGCAAAAAAGGATGTACATGGAAATTAGAGATGTAACAAAAATCTTAGTGTTTAGCAGAATTTGTACAAATAAAAAAAAAATATGGCAGTATTTTTAGTCTATAAATAAATCAACCAACAAAATACACATTGACTGATTTTTAGGTAAATAAAAATAAGTTACAAATATATGCTTTGGGCCACAAAAAGGGATAATTTTTTAATGCTTGAATTTTCTGTTTTACTAAAAGTACTTCCCTTGAAATCCCTACTTTATTCATATAGGACTTTATTACAAGTTGTGCTAAAATACTGCACAGCAAGAACTATCAAAATTTTGAAGAACATGCAATTAATATTTTATGCAACATGAATTTTTATTTAACCATTCTTTTCCCCAGGATAAATTAATATCAAAAACCTCATTTTTTGAGGAAAGAGGACTTATATCTATAAATAAAAATTAGCAGTCCAAATTTAAAAAGAAAAACAGAAATCCATGTTAGCAAGGAAATTGCCAATCAGTGCAGCACTAACATTAATATTATAGCCATAATCTTGTACAATAAAACATTTGAGAAATTCAGATTTATTGCAGACACAGAAAACATTGTGATTTATATTCCTGTCTTGTGCATTTAATGAACATTTGACTACAAATATGAAAAGGAAATCTGCATTCATAGATCTGCTGCTCTCTGAAAGTATCTCTCAAATTACAGGGGCAAATTGTTTTGCAATCTTTACTCCCTGAAACTGACCAGTCCCTAACCAGTTTCACTGATCTAAGGAGAGACTGTCATACCATTCCTGGTTGAAAGTCCTTTTAATCAGAAGTCAGAAAAAACGTAGGAGTAGCACATTTTTTATTGAGCTGCTGCTAAGAACAACATAGCGTAGCCCCAACTCTTACATGGTGCTCCACATTGAGAGTTAGCTGACTAAAGAAAGGCTGAAAGACATCCCCTTTATTCTACAAGGAATTTATATTCATCAGTTTAGAAATATGGAGTCTAGACTCATCTCTGCAGTCTGGGCTGACTCCAGCTAACAGCTCACACCTGAATCTCCCCCAAACTCTTCTATGAGCTTTGCTCCATAATACTCTCAAGGCTGCTTGACGCATTTTCCCACCACAGTTTTTCCTTTCACTAAACTTTTGGATAGTAGGCTTCTATGCATCTCTCTGAAAAGCAAGATTCTTTAACATTGGCCTTAGTTAGCTTAGTCTTCTTGTGGAAAAACAACAACTGTCTGTTTGACTACTGTAAAACCAGTCTCTCTCACAATTTTGTTAACCATAAAAGTTTATTTACATGTTAACTGTTTTTTGTTTTAATTGTAGCCATAATTCATATGTTTCCCGTAGCTCAAATCTTAGTCACACATAAGAAACCAAACCTATTGCTTGGGCACCCTTTGTGCTCCATATACTTGTATATAGCCCTCTGAACAGCCATCTTCTTTTGCTGGACATTTTCTCTCTTGTAGAAAGTGTAAGTGACCTTCTGCAAAAGCAGTGCTCATCCAAATGAAATAAATGTATGGGATATATTACTTTGTGTACAATTTGTATAAAACATATTCATTGTAAAGCGCCTCTAAGTAGAGCGAGTCTCTGAACAAGCCTGTAAGACAATAGTTGACCTGTTTTTGAGTCTCTGCAAGTTTCACACCTCAAACTCCCCATTAGACCACCCTGGAACACCTGGACAAGCCTCACTCTGCCAACCCTGATGGCCCCAATCAACCCATTACATGCATATCTTCTCATCACCAAACCAGTGCACAAAAGCACATAAGACTATAATGAACACCTAAGCCATGAGAACGTCATAAGTGTCATTAATGACAACAAACATTTCAACAGAAACCCATATTTCAGACTCTGTTTAAACAGAATAATAAGTAACTGCAGAATGGTTATTATGAGGAAGATAAGAGGCTGCCTGGAGAAGGCGTGAGCAGGTAACTGGGTCTTAGGTAAACCCAGTTTTCCACTGTATCAACTTCAGCTGTTTTTCTTATTACTTTTACTCCAGCAGCCTTATAGCCTGAAGACTTCGAGCAATCCTACCTGCTCTACACCCCTCTTTAATTAAGCACACAAACACGCGATCTGCTGCATAGCTGACATTCTTGAAAACAAACTAAGCTCTGAGTCATGCTCAAGGAGCTCAGATTGTTGTGCAACAGCGTGGCAGGACGAGTTCAGGCCGGCTCTGTTTGTTTTACACACAGGCCCGAAGACTGCATCAGCCTGACTAGTCTCAGCTCTAACCCGATCCTGCTGCGTGCTCGTGTCTGTCCTGAGGGGTAGCATCCCTGACTGTCCGGTACGGTTTCTCACCTTGTGTTCGTGGAGTTCCAGTAAACCACGTGTCTCTTCGCCACCACAGCGGATATAATGTTGAGGAGGAAAACTGTTGCTGTCAGGGCGCCCGCAGCTCCCGGTGCGCGCAGGCAGACCATGCTGGAGAGGTTTGTTCTGCAGCCGGTCGAGAGGGTGGAAGTCAGGTTGGGAGACCTGACGGAAGAGGCGCGGTGATCAGCTGTTCTTGTTGCACGTTAAAGTTTCACCAACTCATGCACACGGCGCCGCACTTTCGCTAGACCGGCTCCTGCTCCTGAATGGCATGATGCACCAGGAAGAACTCATTCAAATCGCGCAGGGGAAAAAAAATAAATAAATCAAAACAAAAATCACAACAACAGAGGTTGAAGAAGGTGCGCCGCCCCCCCAAAACTGTGATCCTGAGAATTGACTCAAATCCAGAATTCTAGTTTAAAGCATAAATCTCTCTGAACGAAGATGTCACCTGAGTTCAAAAAGGCTTTCTAATCAATTAAATCAGATAGCCTGCCAACTGGTTTGGCAGCAACAGAGAGGGCGGATGCACAGAGCTCAGGGCGGTGCCGGGCAAACTTTGAGCCAATCGGTCCATAAGGGTGTGGTTTTATGTGACACCAGAGTGCAACAGTTAAATCCTTGAGAGGTGCGCCCACTGGTGTGGGGGTACCGCCTGCGACAGTTTCGCTGATACAGGAAAACCCTGAAAGACTATCTGGTTTTACTTTTATACCTGAAGCGACCAGAGACGGAGCGCGGGGAACCGGGTCCTGGGCAGAAGCAGGAGAAAATGTCCCCTGAGAAACCTCAGGAGCTTACCATACCTTAGTCTGTCTGTCTTTCAGGTAGACTGTCTTTTACTACGTTTTGTGGCACTTATTTTTGATATTTCATACATAGAATGCAATATATTTTACTTTTACTTTGTTTTTTGTCCCCAGTATCTTTTTGACTTAAATGTACACAATTTTGCTCAACATTAGTTTCTTTAATATGCGCTGTAAAGGTACATTAAATATCAGCTTTGTGGTCCACTTGTCCAACATTTATGATGCATGCTTCTTGCAATATTATGTTATGTGTGTATATGTTTTATTTAGGCATTTTTCCTTGTATGATTTAGATTTGTTTTCTTTTTCATTTCTTTTTACACATTTTTGATGTAAATGTGCTGAGTGAGAGGTTTGTGCAGAAGCTGCGTGATTGCTACAGAAGAACTGTAGAAATGAAAGCAGAATTTTACCTCTACGACACTAACCTTGAAATCTGAAAAAAATCAGAGCGAGCGTTGTTATTGCTTCCTTTCTTCTCTGTCAGAAATGTACATACAGTGCCTGTATCCAATGTAGGACTACGATGCCTTCGTAGAGTTTGAAAAAGTACTGGTTTATAAATGTACTCCGGTTAATTCACAACATTTAGGTTAAGTGGAGGACACTTCTTCCTTCATGATGTGAAGTAAAAAAATAAAAAATCTGCAAAGATATCAAGAAGAGAACGATGAACCTCCACATGTCTGGTTCGTCATTTGGTGCAATTTCCAGATATCAGAAGATACCCAGTTCATACCATTATATGTATAAACAGTATGAGAATGCCCAGCCATCATGACATTCAAGAAGAAGATGGGTTATGTGTTCCAGATGATGTATTTCGAAGCATTATGTGTGAATTGACCTCAGAACAGAAGCAAACAGCTTGTGAAAATGCTGGCTGCAGCTTTTAGAGAGTGCCATTATCCACAATAAAACATGTCAGCTGAAAGGTGTGCCCACAATCGTGCCTCAGTTACACTTGTTCTGGGGGAATGGGACCGAATTCAAGCAAACTATTGTGAGGAGCTTTTAGAAAGATACCCAAAATGGTTAATCAACGTCATGCAGTTTAAAAGATAAATCTGCTGATCCATTAAAAGTTTCCACACAACTTTGTCTGAATATATTTCAGATAATGACAAAAATGTGTTACTTGTCTTCTTAAGTTGTCTATTTAAATATCTTTTGTCTACGCTACAAAGTACAAAGTGTACACTTCAACTAATGACGACGTTTAATGCAATACCCACTTCCAGAAGTACCAAATATGACAGACCTGAAAGGTTTGTTGAAAAATACAGTTTGAGCCTCAGAACTTGTACACTGTCCAAGAGCAGCTCCTTTGAGTTAAAGAGGGAATACGTTGGGTATTGAGTGATGCAGTAGAAAGAGCAGGTGCCGCTTAAAAGAGGTTATAGACCTCGATGTGAGTTTGACCCTTACCGCATGTCTCTGCCCCCTTCTGATCGAATTGCTGTCTAATAAAGGCCACTAGTGTCTAAAAAATTATTTAAAAAACAAGGTATACGTTTTAGCCTTGCAACTCCTTGCATACATTGAAAAGGCATCACTTCTTTGAACAAAGATGCAAGCAAAGTATAGTTCTCTAATGACTGATTTTGTTTAAAGAGTGACATTTAAACAGATGATTCGGCTTGTGTGTGTTCTGCTTTTTAATAATTCTGTTAGTCACCCCATGGGAGGATGTAGCCACTGTAATCACTATACCTCCGTGGGTGAAAGCCACTGGTGGTCTACTGTAATTATCTCATTTCATAACATATGTGCATCTGTGAGATCACTAACCCCGCCATTTCTCTGCCACTATCACCCATCAAAGACTTTGAGTTATTAGCAGCTGCGGCTGCGTATTAGGCGTCTTCCTCACCACAGGACCTCCTCCTTATCTCGGTTTCTCTGTCTTTCATTGCGTGAGCGTGTGGCTCGCCGTGTTTGTGCGCGCGGGACAAGCACTCATTAGCTTACTTCCTGGAGGTCCTGATCATTAATTTCCCATGATGCCTCAGTGCTCCTGTGTGGCTAATTTGTCCCTGGTGAGTTGATGCTCCCTCTGCAAACATGGAATGGACTGGTGGACTCTCTCCCTCTGCGGGGTTCTCTTTTTCAATCATTTTGATAGATCTATAAGACTAGACCCTTCTTTACAAAGTTGTATGACAAAAAAAAATATCTTTTTTGCTTAACTCATTTTTATTCTCCTTCTCAGAAAAAAACCCAACCCTTTTAAACCTCAATTTGGGACTGTCTTGAGAGAATAGCAGTTAAACAATTCAGTAACCCTGCAGCTAACTCCTTATAAATTGACCCGACTTCCCTCTCAACTCAGATTAAATTGGAGAGAAAAAGGCTTTCATTTACCTCAAGGGAATGGCAATTGATATGTAGTCATGATGCACAAAAGTGGGAGCAAAGCTGATAAATTTTGCACATTGGAATGTTGTTTTAGCTCAACAAAGAAAGGAGAATATCTTAGCAGTAATTTGAAATCATTAATTTCTCTCTCTGAAATTGTTGTTGCCTCTCTCTTTTCTCTTTAATATGTGCTCCATCTTCTGTATGTCTATTCAATCAGCAGTCTGTCCAAAGCATCTTTTCTCAGTCTTGATCCATCATCCGTCCCAATCTTTACTTTCATTGATCTTTTCTCACTGCTGGTCAGATGTGTTTTTTCCACCCTGTGGTCCCTTGAAAGAGTTTATTTCAGCAACTCTCGCTAGTATTCCACAGTTCTGGTCAGACATTTATACACACCCATCATAGGCATGAATCTGGTATTAATTTTGATCAGGCTATGATGTGTTTCAACATTTTTCAACAGTGAAGTTATTATAAAATGTACAACTTCAACGAGTCTTGAAAACAAGAATTTGGTTTGCAAGTCTGAATTCATTGTGAATTATCTATAGATCACAAGTACAAGGCCTAACATTATCTTGGCAAGATTTTTTATTTTTATTTTTTTCCACGGCACTTTAGTGAGGCCAGACACTGGTGCTGGACAAGAAGGCCTGGTCTTTGCTATATTTCTGTGTGGTTGAGGTCGGAAAACTGATCAGACTCTAACTTGTCTCTCATGTGCAGATATGTTGGAAGTGAAAGGGACATTCTCCAAAAAATCTCGGTATACACATTAACAGTTCCTTTTACTGATTTTTTAGTGTTAATTCCTGACGCACTTGAACATAATCTGTGCTATGCTCTCCCGGGCTGCTGTTAATTGGTTGCCATGGCAACAAGTCTGCATATGACATTAAGCTGACAGAGTGAGAAAAAAAAAATATATATAACCACCCGTTTTTCTACATTTTTCCCAGGACAAATGACATCATTTGTTCGTAGAACGTGGCAATATTCAGATCAATCATCAAATAGGATGAAATATTTCATAAAGCGTAAAGAGCCAAAGTTTGTTAAATTTTAAATCATGGCTCCTATTAAGTAAAATTAAATTATGGGCCATTATCAAGAGAAATTCGCTTTGTTCTCTCTTGTTTCTAGGGCTGACAGAAACCAAACTATGGGTTTATTAGCAGAGAGAATATATATTTTACATATCCAAACATGGATATTTCCCCCTCGCTCCTCTTCGTCCCCACAAACTTGCAACACAAAGTTACACTCTTGCCACAGCACCAGAATAAATGGTTCCATGAATAGTGGTAAGATATTAATATGGGTTTGCATCCACCCTTGTTTATCACAGCTCCATTTGTTTGTAAATGTTTAAACATTCAAATCAAATAGTTCAATTCCATTTAAATTGCAATGCTATACAGTTAAGTTCAATCCATCATATAATGTCAACTGTTGTATAGCTATCAATTCATCTCCTTTGCAGCAATCTCTTTTCCTGAGCGAACATGTGGTGACAGTAAGGAGGAGCTGCTACATGTGGTGTTGACTATGCCTAAAGTCCAGGTCTGTCCCAAGAAACCAACTGATTTGTATGAATGATACCAATTATATCAGCAAAAGTGCTCAAAACTCCTGTCAGATATTTGTCCTGTCAAATATATTTGTCAAATAGGAGAGGCAAACTCAGTGACAATCAGCTTGTGGTTAAAAGTTAAGGAGGAGCTTCAGAAAATTAAAGAAGTTCTATTGATTTTGATTTTTTTTAAATCAGCGAGCCCATATTTCCCATATAAAATATACTGTATTCATTAAAATTAGGTTCAAGCATGATGTTATATAGTACAAAGTACATAAATGTTATATTTACAGATAAACCGTTAGATGAAAAACAACACAGTTTTAAGTCATGAGGCACTGTTCAGCCATGTTGTTTTTTAAAATCAGCGTTGGTAAGAAACTGAAATAGTGTAGTCAAATGGTCAAAACAGATGAACAAAAAAAACAGCATCACCCACCAGTTCCAGGTTCTTCTGGTGAATTTTAATGTTTTGCATTTTTTACGCTTTGACATCCGTCTCAACCATTTAAAATCTTACTGGTCTTATATCAAATTGGCAGCACGTCAGTAAGTGGTAAACACAAACTGAACCACTTTGTCACAGAAACCTTTGATTTTTCAAGCTGGACTTTCAAATTAGAGGGGGGATTCCTGTGTATTTTTACAGACGGAAACTACAAAGATTCAACTTTGGATTTTAAATACAATGCCGGTACCTTGATGCAGCTCTTAACACGGTGCACATTAAGAGGCTCCTAAAAAATCCCCTAGGCTGCAACCAAGTGCATCTTCTCTTGATTTCTCACACTTCCTATTTCCAACTTATCAAGCATGAACATGTGCCTACCCCCACTGGTTAACAACAACAGAGATTATACACATATCTATGTGTATTTAGAGCAGAAAACCTTTTTTTTTTTATCACTAGAGGCAACTTGCGATGTATATCTAGACACTTTCTAATGTCATGTGTTCAGTTCAGCAGTTTACCACTTAACCCGTGAAATCCATGGTTAGGTGTGAGCAGAGCTAATATAACAACACTGTGAAAGACTCCAGGATGACTGCTATTTTTGATTTTGCACTATCTAAACTTTGTCCTTGTTAGGAATCTTTGTTGTGTCCTGAATTGAATAATCTGCATTACACTATAGCTTTTGTTTGCACTCTTGTGTAAAGAGAAATCTATTTCTCAACATCAAACTGCTGTTTTAAAGGACATTTTCATATTTGAATGAGTTTTTTCTAAACTAGACTCACAAAGTGAAGGTCCACCTGAAAGGCATTACTTGGACATTTTTTTAGGGTTGCAGAAAAGACATCTGTTGCCAGCATATTACTCTCATTGTCTATTCAGCTAGACTTGTTCTACTTACTGCCACTCTTCCTCCCGTTGCTGCATCTCTAAACAGAAGCTCTTAGTGCCCTATTCTTATTATTGAAACCTTGATAGACATTAAAGGACACATAGGAGTTGGCTTCATTCTCCATTTCTGCATCATTAGATTCAATCTAGAATAAACATATGTCTGCATATTTCATCCCCATCTTGGACTTGTGTCAGTCTTAAATACAGTTTTGATCAATCTTGCCTCTCGATCAATCAGGAATACAGTAGCATCATCCTACTTTTTTGTGCAACTTAGAGTGAAACTTTTGACTGCATTCAAATACAACAAAGTTTCCTACTCTGAAAGTTTAGATGTTCTTTAAACATTGTAAAGCAATCTAAACTTTTTTTTTCTTTTTTGTCTTAATTGTACAACAGCTGCTGTTCTCAGGTCTTTAGTTAAACTAAAAGATTACAGTCAGTGTTTGTCTTTATGAACATTTAGCTTCACATCTACCTCATAAATACTTTACAATAGATTATTGTCCTGTCATTTTAGCTACATTTTGCCTGCCCTTTATTTATTCTTTTCTTTTTGGTTTAGCAATCAGACTATACTTTTAACTTTTCTTTCTCTGAACAAATGATCACAGATTTAGTCAGACATACACTTACAAAAGAAGTCCTTTTTGTCCTTATCTTGGCTATTTTGTTCTCTCCTGAACTGTATTTTTTTTTCCATGCCTTTATTCTGCACACCCACACCACTTACTTTCCAATTTTATGGGGTCGCCACTTTGCCTGTATGTGTTTTTTCCCTTCTCACCTTTTTTTTCTCCTTTTGTTAATGGCACATTGTGTGTTGCTCTTATATTTTTGCTGTGTGTACCTCCGCTCTTTTCCTCCCCTTTCTGCTGCTGCTTCTCAATTCCATAATTACAGTTCTGGACTCAAACCGTGATGGTAAATGCTTTTCTATTCCCCTCTCTCCATCACTCACCCTCAATCTCTGTCGTTCTCTTTTTCCCACCAAGCAAATTACATCTTGGTTACTATAGAGACGTGTTTATTAAATGGTTTTTACCACACTTTCTTAGTTCCTCTAAAGGCCCCATCACCCACTCCCCTCAGCCTCTCTGCTTTGTCCTCATCCCAAACTGCTTCTCTCCGTGTTTACTTTTTTCTTGCACTCTCGTGTATTGATGGCCATTTCTTCTTTTTGTTTCCTGGAGAGTATCTTCGGCATCTTCTTTGTTGACTAATAGTTGCTATTTGTAAAGAAAAGATGAGAAGTGAGTGTGCTGGATAGATTTTCAATGCAGCCGTTGTGCCCATTGTTACTGCCGGTACAACATGTAAGCAGATAAAGAGGCAAGGTCTCGTATTGTACTGATTCGAGATGTGCTATCCATTACTATTGACTTTATAAGTGGCCCCCACTGAATACAGCACTCTGAGATGTGAGCAATTGTTGCTCTCTTGTCTTCTCGTCAGTACTGTCCAATCTGTGTCTTTGTGTTTCTATTGTGATTGTGAACCTACAGATCCGTACTCCAACCCTGTTTTACACAAACAAATCAATTTCAAAACTAAGGATCTTACTTTTATGGGCATTTCATGTGGACTAAAGTGAGTTCAAGGTTCCTGTGCTTCCAGGGTTTTGTCCGTAACTTTCTGTCCACAAGATTCATCGATTTAAAATGGACAAAAAGTATTAAGGACTCTGTAAATTTGAGTCAGGAATAAATGGGGTTCTAACATGCAATGTGTTTGGAACCCTCCATGTAGAAAAATATGGATTTTTTTTATCTGTACATTCTGTTTAACTTTAGAGTTAACAGGCAGTTGCCCAACCCTTAAGTTTTCAGCACCAATCAGACATCGACAGACACCTCTTTGTCGTCCTGGCGACTTTAGCCTTCTGACTCTTTAAACACATTTCCATGCAGACGAGACAAAAGTCTGAAAGTATTTCAAAAGGGCATTACCTTCAAGCAGGGCAGAGAGACAGTCATGGAACAAACTCTTTTTCTCCATTTGAAGCTCGTATTATAATAGTACAAACACGTGGTTCAGAAGTTTCCAATGTATGTTAAAAACTTTTGGAGGAATTTTGACCCACTCTTTTCTGCAGGAGAGGTTGAGCAGCCGGTTGAAGGTTATGCCACGAATTTAAGTCTGACTAGACCACTACAAAACTTTTGTGTTTTTGTTATTTTGAGCCATTCAAAAATGTAGGGCTTTATTATGTTATGATACTTGAGGCCAGTTGAGGTTCATGTTATTATCTTTTATAGACTGTGTGCTGTTTGCTTCCTGTTTTAAATTGATTATTGTCCTCCCGCAACCAGTGAATGTGATAGATGTGATTGTGATAGACAGCACAAGAGTATTTTTTCCTTATCATACAAAAAATATATTAAATGTAATTTAACAAATGTTTAATCTGATCTGATTATAAACATCGTCTTATAAAATGTATTTTAACTTCAGACCCCGTTAACTTTAGAACTCTTGAATTTTGGGTGGGAATATAGGTAACAAAGAAAAAAAAAAACAAGTGAAGCAATGCATTACCGCTGTTAAATCTTCGTTGTTCTGTGACAAATGTTGTGTGCTGTTTGTACAACATGCCATGACATAACATTTGACATAGTTAAAAGGAATTTGGGCACATGCCATTTAAAAAGAAAACAGTGATGAGACGCATTGATAGAACAAATGTTTTAAATCATTGACATGTTTTCAAAAATAATGTATTTGTCTACTTAGTTTTTTTTTGTTTGTTTTTTTTTAAATGAAAGTGCAGGTACATTTTTAATAGTAAGCACCCAGATCTAATACTTCATGTATGTTTCCATAGCTGACAAAATTTCTGTAGGTCATCACTGAAAATTTTGCCTGCAAATTTGAGTTTTGTATGATATCTTTGCACATATTTTTACTGCTGAAAATGTCAAAGTCCCGTCTGTCAAAAGGTCATACTTGCAGAGCATTTTTACACTTTATTACCAACCATTTCCCTTTTCATCCTGTTCTCATTCTCAGTGTCTTCACTTCACATCTGTCACCTGCCTCCTTACCCACATGTCTTACCCTCCTTTTTGTCCTGGATTCATGAACTGTTAATAGAGTCAACTGGAAGCAAGACACAAAGCCTGCTCTGCACAGCCAGCCATCTGTTCTTCTGTTGACGCTATTAGCCCGTTCACTAAATGCACCTCTCCTTTTCATCTCCACGCTAGCATCATTTTCGTCTAACCCCTCCATGATCCATCCTGTGCCGCCCTTCCTTGTCCCAAATGATGCAACATCTCTCCAAGCTCCTGCTCTCCATCCTCTGCAGAGAAATTAACTTTGTGATCAACGACGCGGTGGCAGTTTGTGCGCACTCAGTTTGATACTCTGCCAAATAAGAAGAAAAAAAAACCTGTGAAGGTTATGTCTTGTTCTGTTTTGCTGCCAACACACAGTTTCTGCTCTGGTATCTGAAAACAAACACACTTCCTCTTTGCCAAAAAGATGGTTCATTTATTTCCATTGAAATAAATGGTTTTACTGACTGTTTTAATGCTAATTTAGAACATAATTTAGGTGCAATAAAATTTACTTCATAATGTACATGATTTTATTAGTTTCAAAATTGTGAACTAAAATAACGGCAATTGGCTTTAATGCCATTTTTTAAAATGAAAATCTATTTTTTTAATTTATGCTACCCCACAGATGCCCACTCATTTCATACTACTTCTTTGTGGTTTGCTGTTCCTCCTCTATTAAGGCAACGAAAGAGATGTTTTCCAGTCCGCGTTCTAATGTACGTACGAGTGTGTTCTTGTGGGCAGTGACCTGATGGGGGATTTGGCAGATGTGCTTTTGTGGTAGGAACTAAAAGCAAGATAATTGTTCCCTGGGGAAACATTAAAACATGGAGAACCACTTAAAGTTAGAGACTAAAGATTAAAAATGCTTTTTTAATGCAATATCAGTGATTTATTGCTGATTAAAGTTTTGTTTTTTTGTGCGTTGTAGATCTGAATCATGGACTGAGATCATCCATCCATCCTCTTCTCCAGTACAGCACAATCTTCTGCTGCTGCAGGTGATCTTTTGTGCTACTTTCTGTGGTTCACATTCACGTTTATGGTCGGTAATACATTAATACCTGGATTAGTAATGCATTATCAGTCAATGACAACCCAATCTTTCCATCCTATCTATTCTCCACCAACAGCCTCTTAAAAATAGTCAAGCACATAACAATCTAAAAACATCAGATCAATATAGAATAAGACTATTTTAGTTCTATGTTTTAGTTCTATGTTGATGGAGCAGCTGAATATGCTGGTGTAGATAATCGGAGGCCATTTTTTAATTATCTTCTCGATCTTTGAAAGCAGAAGGTGCAGCGACGATCATATTATCCTGTTCAAAGTGTACAAGACTATATCTCTACATGTTTTAATCAATATATTTAATCTGCAAGAGACAGTTTATATGCTGTTATGGAAATCACATACACAATCTGTGCAAAGCATCATCGCTTGCAGGTATTAGTTGGGAAGAGCAGAGCTGTTGCACAAGTTGGCAAATGAAAAAAATGACTTGCTGTAGTTTTCTTTGTGACAGTGGAAGCTGGGTAAGTCAAACTATAGACATGAAATAATCATTTTGATACTCATCGTGGAAACATCAGACTTGTAAATATCAATAGAGTGGAAGATATGGCTAAATATTTGCAGCTGTAGAATACATAGGCTCATTTAGATTAGCCCATAAAACATCACGACCAAACACGAGGCTAAATGTTTCAGTAAACACCTTCTGGATCAGAAAATGTTGCCATGGGAAAATATTGCAATTAAAAATAAACTTTACATGAGTGGATTTGCATGTTGTTATTATGCCTGTGCTTTTTCAGCTGTTTATAACAGGAAAAACTGCATAATTTCTCTGATCAGGAATTAATGAAAAAGACTAAACTAAATAAAAAATAAAAAAAATGGAACAGAAAATCTCTGTGTTTTTAATCTCTAACTCCTGTTACACTGGCTGGTGGCTTTTGATTTGAATTATTAATCGCTAGTTATTGTCTTATTGCTCTAAGATGTGGATTCTGGGGACTGTGTCGGTCTGCTGTGCTGCAAATCTCCTCTCATCAGAACAAGGGTGAAAATGATATCGTCTAATGATTAGCCTCTTATGCTCCCCTCACCTCCACTCCCTCGCTGTCTTTCAGTAAATGAGAGAAAGTGATACGGTTCTCTAATGACCAGTGTGAATAATTACCATCTAAATAAAGGTCCTGTTTGCTGCTAGAAATCTTCGACTTTGTCTCTCGGCATCGTTAATTCTCCGTTGGACTATTTTCCCATTCTTCATAGTTTGTTCTTCCCATTGATATTCTTTTGTTTTGTCCATTCAATTGATGATAAATTTTTATTCAGTTGTCAGTTTTTCTCATCCTCTTTTCTGTACAGTATGCCTTATTTCCTCCCACAGATCAAAGAGGAGCTCAAGCTGACACCCAATCCAGCTGCTTATTTAGCTTTTATATCCTGAATTGAAGCCAATCGAGCGAGAACCTGGAGGACTGGAAAAAGTATGCGAGAGCCAAGAAGATGCAAAGGAAAAGGAAAGTGGGCAAAAAAAAAAAAACTTGCTGTCTGTCCCCACGTTTATTTTGTGCTTACTAAAGTTCTTCTTCCTCCATGCTCTCCCCCTCTTTGTTGGGGTGAGGAGGAGCTGAGTTATTAAAACGCCAACCTTTCCAACAAGAGGCAATAAATCAAACTAAATATCCAAGGGAGGGAGCGAAAAGGAGTGAGACAGAGAGAGAAGTGAAGGAAATGAAAAATTGGTAATGTACAAGTCAAGAAGGAAGGATTTTGAAGAGCAGAAGGTTTGAGGAAGAAGGAGAGGAGAAGCCATGAGTGAAAGCAGACAAGTAAATAAGAGTATCTCCACCATCTGGCCTCGCCTCATTCACAGGCAGGTCAGCCAATCAGGGTTTACACAGCATCAGTATAAATCAAACATCTTGTGAACGAGTCTTTTTAAGACGGTTTGTAGGGAATGTGTTAAATTCAGGCTAATGCCACAAATTGCTTTTTATATCAACCCTGATACCTTCAGGTGTATGAAACTCCAAAACCGAATCCACACAAATGCGACAATTATTATGTGTAAATTGCAGTTCAGTGAAACATCTCAGGCACACTGATCTGAAGCACATAAAAAGTTCACCTTGCTAAATTTGGGAATGGCTTAGTCAAAGTCTGGACTTAAATCTGATTGATATGCTGTGGATTGACTTTAAACATTAATGCTTCAAAAAACCCTCTAATAGAAAGATGCAGAACAGAGCTGGCATCAGTTCTTAGCTTTACAGGACAGTAACCTTTTCATAATCGGTCAGGGTGGATTAGATAACCTTTTACCTTAAATAAATGAAATCATAATTTTATTTGACCATTTCAAAATCTTCTTTTTTTTTGTATTTACTCAAGTTATTATTGTAATATTAAGAGTTATAGAAATTATTATAAAAATACATATGCTGTGGGACATTGCATGTGCATGGTCTGAGATTTGCATGAATAAGGTAAAGACAACCTTTATTATATATTGCCTTCTTATTAGATTAATTACATTTCATTTCTTATTTACAGAATTATTAAAAGTAATATGTCGTATTATGCATTTAAATAATTTAAATAATTAAATTTTTTTAGATGTTATTTTCTAGTTTAATCATGAAGCATCCAATAAAATAATTATCTAATGGCTAGTTTAATTATTTATTTCACTGTGGTGATTTTGATGGAGTTATATACTATAAAAGCATAATTTTAGTCATTCTTATTTATTTGTTTGCTTGTTTTTAATCAAACTGGAAAACTTTTACTGCTCAGTTCATCTCAAATGTTTTGTAGTTTTCCTTTTTTCTTTATTACAAAGGTTCACCGAATTAGAAAGTATTCATTTTATCCCTAGATATCATGTCTCACAGATTAAAGAATGAGATGTAGAATACAAGGGGAAAAAAATCTCCTGGGTGGGATAAAGACAAAAGACGCAATTTTCGATTTTCAATAAGTGAATGGAAGAAAAGGGAATTTTATAGCAGGCTTTAGCCTGTAGGAACAATAAAGGTTTCCAACCAATTTCTGCTTGCACATAAAATCTTCTGCTTCATGTTTTCCTAAACTCCTTTTTCTATTACCTTTATTATCGTTATTGTCATTTCTATGAAGACAATTACATGACAGAGGGATAAAAAGAAAAAAACACAGGGCCACACATAAACACTTAAATTAACTGAACGTCTGGGATTTTATATCTGTGCTGCATAACGTATTAAAAATCTTCACTCCAACCTCTCAAGTCTCACTGAGCGACACAGTTCACACTTTCTCCACACACTCGCACGCTACAAATCAATTTCCCCATGAAGTGAAAAACAAATTCACAGCAAATGACAGGACTGAGCATCAAGAGTGCAGTGGTTTATAGACCAATTAGGGTTTAAGTGAGAAATATCCACTGGAGGAAGCCACATGTACTGCAAAAACCAGATCCAGAATAACCAGCCCTGCTAGGTAGAACAAACACCAAATGTTAGTTTGGATGTTCTATTCCAAATTATGTCTTAAAGCAAACATAAAAAAAAAAAAAGTTACATGCCTCAATAAATCTGATCTAAAAAAAAAGTCTCAAAGGAAGGTCTGAATCAGGAGACTGTGACTCTCCCAAACCTCATGGGTCATTTCTTCATTGCAGATATTCAGCAGTTATATTGTGAGAGATCATAAATAGTGCATCTATTTCTGAAATAAGGACATTTTTAATAAATTCTTCTTCTTCTTCTGACATGTAGGAGTTTGGGCAGTTGCCCAGGGCAGCATTAGGAAGGGTTAGCACACAAGCACCAAATGAAATATAACATCCATCAGTTTGGACAGGAACGAGTTTCTGTTCAAGGTGGTCAAAGGGGAGTCTGAGCAACTAGAGAGACTATATTACGTCTATTTTTTTGAACAGAACAGTATTTTATCCCACCAGGGGATCTCATATGGGTGCAGCAGAAGGAAGATATCATCCAGAGTCCCATTCATGCAAGAACTGCCATTTCTTCTGACTTAAAGCAAGAGACATTAACTTGCAGTCTCTTAGCATATGAACCAGTGTTTTCCCAACCTTTTGCCTGGGTCAGCATTGTCCTTTATTGACTCAAAGGTTATTAAAGTTACACTTCTTTTATTCAAAGCCCCCAAACATTTTTGTACTTACATAACAAAAATTAAACAAGAAATATTTTAATAAAATGAACAACGTTGTAAAATACTTTGTTGACAAGAGATTTGTAAATTATTGCTGATCCAAAACATTAAAAGATTCTCACATAATTTGTATATATATATAATCTTGAAAAGGTTTTCTTATAAAAAAAAAACATGAGTAAATGGGTGTGCAAAGGTCTGCTATTGAGTTAAAGTAGATAGTTGTTTCAATAATTTACAATAATAATACGTACTAAAACAAAAAATGCAGTTGAAATAAAAAAAAAAAGCTTATTTTTGGCTTTAAATTTCAGGAAGGTATTGAGATGTTTGCATCTTGAAGTAGTATCACAGTAGATATTTTAAAATTGTACATTAGTTGTGGACGAGCTTCCTCATTGAATTGAAAACACACAGAATTATTACGAGGGCCCCAAATGGCTCATGGGCTTCATGCAGGGTTTAGACCAAGGACATCCAACCAGGAAGTGACACATTTCTTCCTGTTTTTAATGAGATACGAACCATCGAGTGTCATAGAAAATATACTGCATAATGCACATCTTTTCAGATTAAAATATGATGATTTTACCCCATCAACAAATAATGTAGGATTTAGCATCCAGTTGAAATGAGTCTCACTTCTTCTGTTTTTTAATTTTTTTACTTGTTATAATTTACATCATGACTTATATCATATATCTTTTATATTTTTAATTAACTCAGGTAATGAAAAGAATTAGCCTATATCACATTTTGTTATATTAATTCATAACTCATAAGTCAACAGATAGTTGCTTTTATATTTGAAGATTTTAGTTTCTTAAATGCAAAGTCATTAAAGCTTTTTTCTGTGCAGAATTAGCTTTAGGCCAATCCTATAACAGTTTGAAGTCTATTTTAAAGTGGATTTTGTCATTACAATCTGAACCACCACTGAAAACATTCTTGGACAATGCTCCATAATGACCAACTA
Organism: Alfaro cultratus; assembly: GCA_903066825.1. NCBI lineage: Eukaryota > Metazoa > Chordata > Actinopteri > Cyprinodontiformes > Poeciliidae > Alfaro > Alfaro cultratus. Next base: position 34,759 of record CAEFZX010028623.1, read on the forward strand.
AATTAGAATTCGATTTTTAGGAGCTCAGTGATGGCAACAGAGGAGGCAGTATGAGCATGATATTGGGAGGTTAAACTGTTAAATGGTTCAAGTCCTTCTAAGTGCCTGATGTTTTCTTTTTTAGTTGGTTTATAAACCTCTCAGGGTTTCTTCCTTCACCATCCTGATTTTGAAAGGCCTACAGTGAGGAGAGACATCGGTAATTACTCTGCCAAAAGCACACAGAGACATGCACTAATTATTCACGTCCATGTGTTGTTCAGTTTTTGATACTGTGTTCAGGGTAATAATGATACTCAAAGAGAAATGGGACAATAAAAAACATGCTTGTTCTGCTTCTTGCATTTCTTCTCTACTGAGCCAAAACATTAATTTAATGAAGTGAAAAATTATCCAGAATGTAGTAGCATTACTACATCTTTTTAACAAGCTTTCCCTCATGTCTATTATTTGCATCTTGATCCTATTTCTATGTTGGTAGTCTGATTGTGTTTTTGTATGTCAAGTTTAATAAATGAGTGTGGAAAAGTCACACCCATTTAATAATTGTGAAGAGAAATGGGAAAAAAGCACAAATGGTTTTCATTATTTTCTACAAATAAAAGTCTCAAAGTTGTGGTTTTATATTTGTTTGTATTTAGTCCGCCAGTGTCATTACTTTTGCTGAAGCAAGTTATTTTGTGGAATGTCACACACTCCTCTATGCAGAGGACTGACCCTTTGCCACATGGGATGAGGATCATATGTGGGCACCAGTTTTAAAGGCTCTCTCCTTGTTGCTGTCATTCCTGTGTTTTATGATGGAGATGATGGGTCCAGAAATTTTTTCCCTCACATTTCTTGCATGTAAACTAAAAAGTTTGTTCACATTTTATGACTTGTCGCAAACTGACACGTCAACTTCTTCTAGCTTTCTTTCAACAATGCCTGTCTTGTCAGTCTTCCATATGTGTCTCTTTATGGAGTGCATGACTACTATTGCCTTACTGTTAATCGTTCTTGACATCTCCCCCAAAGTTACCATGGGAACTAGGATTAAAAGGGGTCTTTACTTGGCCTGTCAGTTCAAGTGCAAGCCATGGTTAGTACATGAACTACTATTCATGTACTAAACAGTAGTTTAGTACTTGTGCTTGTAATGAAACTTACAAGCACAAGTTTCCGGTTGTGCTTTGCTCTTTCATATGTAATTTTATATATAAATATGGAGCTGTGCTTGTAAAAAGAATTTCAAAGAGTGGAACACATCTACACTATTTACTTTTAAATGTGACTTTAAAAATAAAGATTTAAAGAAAAAAAAAATCCTGGCTAATTGTGATACTGTTTGCATTGACAGCCAAAGTTATGCAAAAATAACATTAATAAAATATTTTCTGAGACTTTTGAAGCCGATTGTTTATCTTGGATTTTATAAAGGGGTATCAAATCTTTATAAAATCTTTCGAACTCATCTTTCAATTTTGATCAATTTTACAGTTCTCCTGTAATTTGTGTTGATTTATCACAGTAAAACTCCATAAAATACATTGAAATTTGTGGCTGTAACAGATATGTTTCGACTATTTTACTCTGCTTTTCTCCAAACTGCTTATCTTTTAAATTTTATTTTACGACTGTGTTCAGTGTTGATGAGAAGTTAATGATTTTTTCACCTGCAGCCAACAGGGTTTTTCAAAGACAGCAATTAAAATCCTAAGGTCAGATCTGTATACGCCAGTTGCCTTTGGTTTGTTTGTTGAGACTGCGGGTTGGGGGGAGGGGTCAGCGTCTGACCCTTACAAACAGACCTGAAGCACACTGACAGCGTCACATTGCTGGGAGAACTCGTGGTCGACAACGGTTAGCGCGTGAAAACAAGACGATGAATAATAGAATAGCAAAGAGGGATTGTTCGGAGAGAACATTAGCTTGCTGTCACGTTTGCATCATTGTTCGTTTCTGCAGCTTCTGAAGATGAATTCTCTTTGCTATGAACACAAAATGAGAAAATTTCTTCTGGTATTAAATTTACTAAACAGCCTGTTAGTTTGCACTTTTGTTGTTACTGTGTGTCTGTTATTTCTTCTCAGTATGTGAGTCTGCAGGCCTCAGGCTGTGAACGAGATGTGGGGTGGCACCTAACATTAATAACTGGTTTCACTTTGACAAATGGACTTAATTCAGCTCTGTATTTAGAATGCCCACACACATCCACAAACATGGAGCCACACACACACATATCACCGTTTCATAAACACAGGGTATAGCTGGCATTGTGTGCTGCTACTAATTGAGTCACGCATTATATTGTCCAGTGGGTTAGTTTAGTATGAAACACAGATGGCTCTGAGATGGTTAGTGTTTGGACTCCAGTACATTTCACTAGGACGGAGAACCTGCGTATCAATTATTCATCCCGTGTGCTGCTCAGTCAGATACTCAGGAATCCGCCTCTCTCTGTCTTTCTCACCTGCAGGGATTACAGGAGGAGCAGTGATGGGACACACTATGCTGGTTTCACAGTGAATTAGCATGCTGCTGTTGTGTTGGCCAGCACAATGTAGGTTACTGAGAGGAAGAGCAGGCAGGTGATGTTCTCAGTGCTGGCCTTACTGGACGCTGGTGCAAGAGCAGCCCAGCTGATGGCTCAGAGAGCTTCAATCTCGAAGACCTGAGGTTGAAGCTGAGGCGGACATAAATTATAAAAGCATTCCCCTGGAGTGTATGAAGAACTTTCATCCATTGCTTGCTTGGTAAAGAAATAAATCTTGAGGATTTAGGATGAACCTTTGACAAGACTTTAGTTTCAGAAACTTCCTGAATGTGTGGAAAAGGGATGAAGAAAGTAGCACTACTGTTCGGCCAAATTCAACCAGATTTATATGTGGAGGTTCTCCTAAAAGGGATACACCCCTGCTTAAATTGTAGGTTTTCATGATGTAAAGGTTAGAGCAGGATGAATAATTTTAAAGAATTTTCAACAAATTTATCCTCTAAAATTCATCTGAAAACAACCTAATCTGTTTGAGGGAAATAATAAATAAAAAATAAGAAATAATCTGGCTGTATTCTTTCTTTAAACCACCTTCTGATTGAAATTCAGCAGTCAGTCTTCTTTGGAAGGAGTCTGGCAGCATCTTGCATATTGACTTGGTAATATTTGTCCACTGTGCCCAACCAAGTATTCAGCCCCTATAACATAAACAGACTTCTCAATAGGCTAATTTCAATATTAAAAATATTTTTCTTGGTCTCATGTAATCTATTTGTAATTTCTGGAAACACTTGATTGAATTTTAATCAAATGGAAACTGTTACTGGATCACAATTATTGGGAATAAATATTTGAAATTTATTAAAATAGATATGTGTATTAAATTTGACTTTCTGAATAAAGTACCAAAATAAATATTTGACTATACAATTTATTTAGATGCACCTGTTTTATCTTACAACCTCAGACCTGGAGTGCAGAAATCTATGACAGCATATAGAAAATGGCCGACCTCAACACTAAAAAAAAATTCAAAATCCATGAAAGACTAAAAGAAATCAGTAAACGGAAGCACACCTTATGTGGCTGTTTTCATGCCGAGAAAAAGTTGACCCTCATGATTGTCGCTGCATAATTTGCATCTCGCCACAAGGCTATGATGAGTGGACAGCTTGCTTTAATGTCCACATTTAAATCTTCTCCTGTTTTGTGTGGCAAAGTGCCGTCACCACATTTCTAGGCCGCATTTGTTCTGGGTTCATCATGATTAGACGGGTGGGTGGACAGTAGCTTGTTAGCAGCCTCCAGCTGTGAGTGCGCTGCAACCTCTGACCCAAGTTTGGAGCTTCAAACGGTCAAACGGTCGGGGAGGGGCGTTGCTCTGCTGGTGACCCCACAGCAACAGACCGAGGTTTGGTTCACAGGTCGGGAGAATAGGAGTCAGTAAATATTCTCACAGGGAACCCTCAAATGAGAGCGCGGAAAAACATTTTACAATATTAATGTGTTGGCTGTCATTAGAGCACATCTGCAAATGATAAAGGCAGTCTTCTCACGTCATCGTTCACCATAACCGATTCATAATTCTTCTATATTTAGGTAGCATGTGTCCATCTTTTGTATGCATGTATAGCATATTAATATACACTTGTTTAATCTGACACATCTTACTGTTTCTAGAGATTTATGAGGTACAGAGGCATTTTATTTCCCTCCTTTAAAGTCTAAGCTAAAACGTATGTCCTCCATTGAGGGCCTTTTTTCTGAAATGGTACCCGCAAACATCTAATAACGGCTGAGAGTTTGATGAATTTTTAAATCTATACCATATCTTCATGTTTTGATCCTATTTTATCAATTGATCTATCTATATTTATAGATTGCAATGTGGTCTTTTTACCTACATTATCTCCTATATGTTGATGCACACAAATGAAGCCTGTGTTTTTCCAACAAATTTGCACATGTGGATAATTAATAGTTTAGATACATGAGAAATTCAAGTAATATAAAAAAGCTGAAGAAAATACCTTGAAATATGTTATGCTAAATGGGATAAAATAACTACAGGTGAGAAACAAACCAGGAGACCATTTCTTTATTTCTAAAATCACATACTTTAAATGAACAAATACATTTGTAATATTTTTTTAGCATTCAAAAGAGTTCTACTGCAAGCAGGTCAGATAATGAAGCCAATAAGACCAGGCTTTATGTATAAAGGAGAGACCCTGTGGTCTCTGAATTGCAGACTCTCTGCAACTTGGCAGTACTCAGAAATGCTCCCAAATATACACTGCCTGGCCAAAATAAAAGCTGCCACCTGAATTTAACTAAGCAAATAGGTACAAGCCTCCTATTGGATAATTACTGCATAGGCGATTACCTTTCAGCTGGCAACAAGTTATTTAACCCCAGCTGATGCAATGAGTAGCTCCTCATTTCTTTAACAACCATGGCAAAAGACACATCCTGTGGTCGTGGAAAAGACGTTAGTCTGTTTAAGAAGGGTCAAATCATTGGCATGCATCAA
>CAEFZX010028624.1:0-36061 GCA_903066825.1 Alfaro cultratus
ATATACACACACACACACACAATTATTTACCTCTGCAATCCAGTGGTAGGTGCTACTTCTGGGCACTTGGCTGGTAATGTTGTAGCCTTCAAGAATATTGAGTGCAGTGATCAATCCAACACCTGCATGTGGGGCTGGTGCAGCCATGATATGATGTCCTTCAAAAACACCAACAGATCATAATATTAAAGAAATGATGATATTAAACGCGAACAAATCAAATAATAAAAGGGGCTAAAATATGTAGTTACTAAATATGATCAGTGTTTGCATTTAATTTGGATTCCTAGACTAAGAACAGGTCACTTCAGGTCCAAAAGAGCATCAATGACACTTCTGCCAAAGTCAAGAATGGACATTTAGCTCCTTCTAGAATCATCCAGGAAACACAGAGAACTACCCATCACACCAAGTGAATATAGTAGTTGAAAGTGTCTCTCCAACTGCTCAGAGGAGTAATATGGAACATTTACCTTGATAGGTGATTTCCACTGGTTGTTGTATGACAGTGCTGTAGTCTCCAAAGTCTTCCTCCGTCAACACGCCATCTTTTGCTTTCACCTATTACAAAGCTAGAATTAGGTGAGATATGCTTATATTGCTTGCTTTTACAAAACATATTTCATCAGTTTGAGTTAAATATGTTCCTTCTGTCAAGTTGCGGTAAGAGACAAACTTTTCAAGATGGCGATGAGAAACAAGATTTTCCAGTGTTTGCAACTGACCGCACTATGTTATCTATCATCGAGCTAAGGTCTTCTTCCAGTGTGTTAGTGCCTCGCTAATCAAACACACAGCTTAACACCAGGGAGTGTACTTTTAAAGGTCATGTCAGGCTCACTGAATCAGCTGAGTGACAATATCAACTGATCAGTGGTTTGCTTGTTTCTAATACTCTGATATTTATTCAGCCCTGTGTAGGTCATTTTATTGAAAAGTCAGTTATCAAATCCCAATGTTCAGCAGGGGTTTTATGTGACAGACCAATAGAGCAGAGATCAACAAAGAGAAAGGAAAATGATACATTATCGTACAACAGCTTTTTTGTATCAAAAATATGTATTCAGCCACCTTTCCATTGATATTGCTTAATTAAGTCAACTGCAACCGATTGCCATCAGAAGCAATAAGATTACAGAGCCGGGATGCAGAGATCAGCATTTCAAGTGGGACAATTTGTTTACCACACAACTGTGAGTTAAGCACTCCATAAATCTGGAGTTTATGGGGTGAGAAGAAAGTTATTGTCGAAATAAAGCAACAAGAAGTCCTGTTTGGAGTTTGTCATAAGCCATGAAGAGGACACAGCAAACGTGGAAAAAAAGTGCCCTGGTCAGATGAGATCAAAACTAAACTTTCTGGAGTGTTAATGCAGAAAGGTTGTCCTCAAATCATCTGTGCAAGGTTAATCTGCAGCTTATTCATCAAAGCTACACAATCAGTAGCGTTATCATTGAATGCCGCCGAAATCTTTAACTTTCTTTAGAGCCTGATGCAACACAACAGTGTATTATAAATGTGTTAAACTACAGGCTATACAGAAAATTTTATATCATTTTTGTTTATGATATTCCTTTGCAACCAGTAATAACCATATTATCAACATTAATTCCATTTTGACATAAATGTTCAATAAAACCAATAAAATGATAGAATAAAATGAAGGTACAACTAGACTTTTGATGACTGCAGAACAAAACTCATCTTATAGACACTATGCAAAATTCATGACTGCTAATATAATCGGACAGAAATCAGTCTTCCTTACTGCAGCCACCATTTCCTGTGCCAGCTTCCCAGTGTAGAACTCTGATATTCCTTTGTCTGCAACCGCGTCCAAAATGTCTGCTAAATCAAGGCGTCGGGTGAACTGTCCGGAAACTGGAGCCTGACCGTTGGAGAGGAACAAATCCCGAAATGCATCTGACACGTTCTTATTCTTCACTTTATTCACAGCTTCCGCTGCAAAACAATAAACAAATGAAAGGGAGAGAGAGGTGAGATTACAGCTAAAGTTTATGTGCCTTCACTTCATGTTGTTTGAAAGAAACATGGTGCCTTGCTTCTGTCTGCAATAAGGAGCAACTGTAAGGACAATTAGTTGCACCCGGTGTCTGGCATGATAATAATCTATAATTACCCAGATCGTGAGTAACGTTGAATCCATTTCTGGCTACATCTGCTGCCATGGAAACAACATCCTTCCATGGTATACTAGCAAAACAAAATATTAAGTTAACAAACAACTTAATAGTCATGCTAACAATCCTCAGTTAATCATTTTAAGTTGATAAAGCAAGATAGTATAAAATACTGCTGGCTGGCACATGATAACACAGCAGACAACAATTTCACTGCAAAAGCAACAACTTTGCTCTGAAATCACAGCCAGATTTTGTTTTTTACATCTGAACATGACAGATGTAAAAAACATTGTTACAGTTAACTTAACACATAAAGAATTTCAACAGAAAAAATGAAATTAATGGATATGCAAAATATAGTGGCTTGTAACAGATTTAACAAATAACTTTATATGTATAAGGACCTGCCATAGAGCTGGTGAGCCTGATGCATCCCACTGAGCATCCCTGGAACTCCGACTAGCAACCCTGACTGAAAGAAATTAAACAACATGTTAGAGGCAGCAGAAAGCAACTTCAGACCTTTATCTCTCACTTCTAGCAGGCTGACATGAAGGAGAAAAATGTACTTTAAGGTCGAGGTTTGCGAGCAGCATGTCCTCCTGAATGGCAGATGGTGCCGTCTCTCTGAAGTCAATCACTCTTGTCTCGTTCTTACGAATGTTGTGCACCAACATAACGCCACCACTACACATCAAAAGAGCACAACGCAGACATTCAAGCAAGCATAATGATTAAGTTGGCTAACAGAGACAAACATAAAGCATGTGATGAACCAATTAAAAGTAGTGCTGATTGCATAATGATTGTTTTTAAACATTAAATTTTGGGCTCATATATGCTATGTCCACTACATACCTTGTGGCGAAGTAGTACAAACAAGGCTTCTTATGTTGTTCATTCAACAGTGGCTTTATTTTTGCTATTCTTCAATGATTAAGGCCAGACATGTGGAGTGATTGACTAACAATTGTCCAATCATCAAATTCTCTCACCTGAGCTTTAAATCTCTGCAGCTTAGCTCAGTCTTACCATTGGCCTCTTGGCCGCTTCTCTGATTAATGCTCTCCTTCCCTGACAGTCAATCTAGGCTGGACGGTACGTTTGCAGGCTCTTCCTATACTCAGATGATGGACTGCATGTCACTCAGTTAGATATGAAAAGCTTGTTATAATGTTTTATAGCCTGAATGTTCTTTAAACCTCACCAAAACTTTGTTTTTCGTCTTCCTGTGACGGTCCTTAATCTTCATGTTGCTGTTTTTTCACTGTTAAGTTTAAGTAACTCACCCCCCAATGCCAGAGGTGTGAGGGTGTACAATTCCCAAACAGAGAGCAGCAGCGATGGCAGCATCCACACTGGACCCCTGCTTCCCCAAAACCTCAAACCCCAGAGATGTACACTGAGATACATCTGTCACTACCGCTCCCTGGTTGAAGACCTAAAAATATAAAAAGACAACAGAAGGATGCATATTCATCACACCTTTATTATGAAATGGCTTATACGAGTGTAGACAAGCAGATACACACCGTAATCTCTTAATTATTAATTTCAGAGAAACAGAAGTGATGCAACGCTGTTGGCATTAAATGAGCAGGAAGCAGCAACAGGCCAGTACCTGTGGATCGCCAAAGTAGATCTGCATGATGAGGGCAACAGTGACCCCGGTAGCGAAGGTGAGACAGGCCGTGATAATGACCGTCAGCCCGTCCCGCTGACAGGCACAGTCCTCTGTGAAAGGGTCGACGGTGGTCTCCCGTAGCGAGGCGACGTCGTGGCCGGCCAAGTCTGAGGCCGAGGACGGGAGACGCTGCAGGCGAGCCGACTTCAGAAACAGATCTGGGTCTGGGATGAGTAAAGCGTAAATGAAAAGCAGCCATAAGTGGGAAAGAAGAGGACGCAGTGTTTCACAAAAAAACAAAAACAACAACCTGGTGTTAGATTTCACGACTCCATGTAGTGAAACTAGAACTAACTGAACCTGTGTGAGTGATTTATTGCAATGGTTCCAACCACAGATTTAAATGAACAGGCAAGATAAGCTCAACTAGGAAGTATTTTGCATAATGATTCCTGAAGTGACTTCCTGTGTCCTACCTGTGTCTTGCTCGCTCAGGACGTTGTCATCATCTTTGCGGGATTTCAGGGTGTTTTCTCCAGAGGTCACATCATCTTCCGGCAGCCGGGGGAAGCTGGTGATGCTCATGTAGTCCACCGGAGAGTAGGCGCTCCCTAAGGTTGTCTCCGGGTTGGCATCCTTGTCCACCCCACTTCCACCAGGATGGGCTGCCACAGCTTCTGGAGCAGGGTTGTGCATGACTTGCAGTGGATCTTGTGCTGACTCTGTTTTCTAAATTCTTGAATTAGGCCAAGAAATACATGTTTGTAAAAAAAAAAAAAAAAAAAAAAAAAAAGTAATGAGAAATTTATGGATTTCCTCTTTTTAGGGACTACAAATCCGGAACCTGCAGCTTCTTTAAATTCTCATGATATCCCAATCCTGCAGGGATTTGTAGTTTTAAGTGTGATTGTGGCACATCTAGATCACTGCAGCCGGGTCTAATTGGGAAACGTTTCATTAGGCCAAAGCACACGTGTGTAGCTCCAATGATGGTGCTTTTCCTTCCACCTGGACATAAAAACAAACATGCAGATTGACTGACTAGTTTTAGATAAGCAGTTTCCTTGATGCAGCTACGATGAGATGCGTCTTCTAGGATTTAATAAAACTACAAGACGCCTAAAGCAAATGTTTGCACATAAGACAACATGTTTCCTGGAAAAGTCAAGTAACAAACGAGTTTGTTATTAATAGAAACAATAGCGTTATTATCTGTTAAAACTCCGAGGTTAAATTCGTGCGCTGTTTATTTACCGCGCTGCTACAAGCTAACGCATCTTTCCATATATACTGCTTCTAAGAGCATCGGTGTGAGGAAATAATACTTACCCTTGTCGTAAAATACATGTTGTTCGATATAAGCATTCCTTGGCGGTGTTTTTTGGGGGGTTTCTATGCGGAGCCGGTGAGGAGGAAGGACGGAGTCGTCCCAGCGACCGAATCCCTCCCCGCAGACAGACAGACAGCAGCCGCAGCTCGACGCTGAAGTTCACTTCCTATTGAGTGTCGGACAACCGGTAGGACTTGTTGGGGGATAACTCGGAATTTGAACACTCTGTTTTAAATATACATTTGAGTGCAACCAAAAGGTAACATTGGGTGCCTTTAATATTTGTCAGGCGAAAAAATTTGCCAGAGGCGTCTGGTCGGCTTCTTTATACCAACGTCAGACTTACTTCAGTGGAAAAGAGCTTGAGGCCTTGAAGGTTCACTGAAGTCTCTTTCTGAAAAACATAAATCCCCCGCCTCTTCGCCTGTCTGCATTATTATAGTAACAAGACTTCATGAGACCTGGCCTTTCTGCCTCGGGAGTATTGTTAACCGGCTGGAGTGAATAAGTACGTCATAGCAGGTGCATAAACCTGCTCAGCCTTAAACCCTCCCTTTATTGTCTTCTTCTGTCTCACCTGAGAAAGAAATGAAAAAGTCTCAGATGTCGGTCTACTGTTACTTTCTCTCTCTCTTTTTATTATTTGTTCCCCAAGGGGGGGAAAAAGATGAGGAAAAAAAAAAAAAAAAACAGGTGGCAGCTATATTAATAGTTGGTTTTTGACATGGGGCTTTTTGCCCAGGACAATATCTCAACCTAGGACACAATGACAGTGACTTGCAGTGAAGTTCATGGCCGGTGAAGCTCTGACTCCTCTGGAACCCGACGTACAAAAAACCCCCAAAAAAACTCCAAACTAGAAGCTTATATTTCAGTTTTGATCTTAATTGAAAGACACAGATGTCATTCAAGGTCTCAACGCAAATAATTTAAATACAAAAAAAGGCATGTAAGTCTGCTGCGAAGATACTATGTCTGCTTAATATTGTCACTTTTCTTCATACATTATGGCAACATTATTTGCAGTAATATTCTCATTTGCACTCCCATTTAAAGAACCTTATATTCAAATTTCTACAATTTCTTGATCTAGCTCTTGGTTTTTCCCATTTTAAAAGCACACTTGTGACAGAGTGCCTCTCCCTCCATTTCCCTTCATGTTTTATTTTACTTTTCCTTTGCTTTATTAGCTTTGTGCAGGGAAGCAGAAGGAGGAACTCAACTATGGCGCTGTTAATGCAACGGCCCCTGGCCACATTATGACATCAAACCTGAGACTGACAAAAAATATCACCCTTACTTCCAAAAAGAAATCATGGAGACTTGCGCCGTTCCTTTTGGGTGTTTATTTTTAGTATAATTGTGTGTGTTTTCATGATTGCTGTATTGAGTTTCTTGTGCACACTATTTTAAGTCAGTGTTACACACAAGAACACAAAGCCCAGATCTACAGACAATATTTACACTTGATCGCCACACCCGTCTTTTCACATAATGGGGATTCATTCCTGAACCGTTTCTTAAATACATTCACCTTGTTGTCTCCAACCGTATAAGCAGAACCAGCCCTTTATTGCTGGGGTGTGTAAAATAAAGTTTGAATTTGATCTAATAAGTTAAAACATATAAATGAAGATACCTGTTCTCTTCAACAATAATTTTTATGCCAAACTGTTTAGTCATTATTAGAACAACTAATGTATCACTTCCTGCATTTGGTTATGTTTAATTACATTCATAAATTAATGTCAGACTTAAAATAATGACACAGAATTCAGGTCTTAACCTGAGTATTTATTCTTGTTGTTACTGTTATTGTTCAGTTTCTTTTTTAAATATATGTATATATATTTTTATTGGAGGGCTGTCTGAATAAATGCCGAAAAATTCCCATCCGTTGATTTTTTTCTTTTTCTTTTTTTTTTTTTTTTTTTTGCATAGATCTTGTCTGTCAGTGGATGACTTGTCCAAGGATGGGGAATCAGTACATCACAAAAACCATGCAGAAACAGTGAAAAGGCACAATCACCATAAATATCAGATACACCAAACTTCAAATGTTTATAGGTTTATGGTTTTTTTGTTTTTTTTAATGAATGAGGGAGGGGTTGCACCAACTCAGGTGTAATATGGACAAATCCTCCCAAGTATTTTTAAGCTGCCATTATTTTCAGGGCACAACATAATACAGGAAATCACCTCCCAGACATTCAATGCCTTTTGTTTGAAACACCCATATTGTTAAACAACTTCTATAGCTATGTGGGAAAATATGAGCATGTCCTTGTTTTTTTTGTTTTTTTCTTTAATGCAGTACATTTCTTTTCATATATAGAAACTATTTGTCTTTTGCCTCTTTTTGTCCACATCCCTCACATCCATCCACAACCAATTTTTGAGAACTTTCACGCAAAGCATAACACCTTAATGATAATCAGACACTACATACAGAAAACATGTTTCATTTTTGAGTGAGGAAGGGGGAGGGTGGGATAGAAAAAGATTCAAAACAGAAAACCTTTTCCACCTGCAGAGTCATCTGTGGTGATTTTGCACACTTACACACACTTGTGATCTTTCACTGTTTTATTCGCAACAGATGAACATTATCTACCTCTCAGGCACAGAATAGTGTTGGAATACTGTGAATGTCATTAAAGACAGCACTATATGTTGGTGTGTGTGATGAGCTCAACACCTCATATGCTCTGCATTATTGAGGATATAAATAATTACATAATATTTATCTCCAAAGCAAACAAAACAAAAAAAAACAAGGTAGTATTCACTTTTTTTATATATTTTGAGTGCAAAGACTTTTTCATTCATAGGATCACGGCCACATGAGGAAACAAAAAAGGTACATCAGAAAAAAATGATATAATGTCACTCATTCAAGCAAAACATCAAGACAACAATCAGAAATGAATCCACAGACAATCTTTCTGTTGAACATGAACTCCTGCAGAGATGTATTCAAACTGTGTCATCGTTGCTGTGTGACGTCGTTACCATTCATACAGCAGGTGCTGTGCGACACTGCCCTCTACCGGCCAGGATTTGCCTATGGCACATTAACTGTGTTTAGTGATGTTTTGAGTGTTATTCTGAGACCATTTGCAGCCTCATCGAACCTCAGTCCCCACTGGACGCTACGTCCAGAGGCTTTGACATCTATAACGGAGAGTTGTAAATTGTTTTCTAATATTTACAAGAAAAATAAGTGACCAACACCTTTTTTTATAATTAGTATTTTCCCACATATAGGAAAGGTTCTAGCATTTAGCGTGCCAGTACACCTTCTCACACATCAGGATCCAAAACAAAAAAAGTTTCACGAAAGTAAAAACAGAAAGAAAAAAACAAACAAACAAGCACACAGCACACTGCTAAAACTTTTACCCACACAATATCTGACAGTGCAAACTTACATCCATGTCTTAAAATAATTTACAAACATTAGTATACACTTCAGCACCATTGTTTAATATTATTGAATACATATCAGTAAGCGAGATCGTAAAAGTGGACGATGTTAGAGCTGGATGTGCAAGCAACAAAAAGGGCTGGACATTTATGCAGTGGTTGGTGGAGCGATGTTGCATGTTGATGAAGCGATGCAAGGTGATTGCAGTACGGCATTAAGAAAGTTGTTGTTTCTCTTTCTCCTAATACAGTGCCTTGCAGGATTATTCATGCACCTTGAACTTTTTCACATTTTGTCACATGGCCACCACAAACTTCAATATATTTAATTGGGATTTTTATGGGACCAACCAAATTAGGGTACGATTGTGAAGACTAATCTTTATGGAAAAATGGTTACAATGTTGAATTGTTAAAAGAAAACCATAATAGATCTTGTTTGTCTAGTTTGTCTATGTTGCCAAAGTCGTATAAAGGACACAGCAAATGTGTGGAAATGTGTGCTGGTCAGATGAGACTAAAGTGTAAAATTTTTGGCTTACATGCAAAATCTTGTGTGTGGCAGAAAATGAACAAAAACACAACATTCCCACTGTGAAACATGGCAGTGGCAACATCATGCAGTGGAGTTGCTTTTCTTTAGCAGAACAAGGAAACTGGACAGAGGTCATTGGTATAGGGTTGTAACTAAATAGGACAATCCTAACCTATCTCCCCTGCAGCTGAGATAGAGGCAGGGGTTCACCGTCCAGCAGAACAACGACCCTAAATATACAGCTACCAGGGAATGGTTTAGAGTGAAGCCCTTTCATATGTTGGAATGGCCCAGTTAAAGCTCAGACCTTACTACAACAGAGAAAATGTGACAAAGCTTGAAAACAGATGTTCATAATCCCTCTGCATCCAGGCATACTCGGCATGAGATATTTTGCAAAGACAAATGGGCAGAAATGTATGTTTACATGTCCAAAGCTGGTAAAAATGACTTGCAGCTGTAACTGCTACAAAAGGTGGTTCTAGCATTGTCTCAAAAGGAGCAAGTGTGAGCCACAAATTTCAGGTTTTCTACTTGTACAAGTTTTCTTCTACTTCAAAATTATTCTCTACTTGTTGTTGGTCTCTCACAGAAGCTTGTAGTGGTAATGTGACAAAGTGAAAAAAAAAAAAAGGTTATAAACCTTTTTGCAAGGTACTGTAGACCTCTTTCAATAGGTTATTGTAAAAAAACTAAAGCTAATTACATAGTTAATTTAAGTTCACAGCACATATTATTGTTAAACATGGCTGGGCAAATGACATATTTCTAAGGAGAATTGATTTGTTAACTTTAAAAGCCAAATTTTTCCTTCTGACTGCAGGAACAGTTTTATTTTCTCTCTTGGTGGAAATTTGCAAAAGAGACTTCAGATAAAATAAGATGAAATCCATGTCATGAAAACAAAATAAAGAATTGCCTTCGATACCGCTTTTCACCTACCATGTCTTGCTATACCTTGTAACCCAAATGTTGAGCCCCAAATCTCTGAATTCTCACTGGCTGCTCTGAGGGTTAAACCACCTTTTTTAAACCATATACTGAGGGATTCATTTTACTCTTTAGTCTGTTTTGCACATACTCTCACCATCTCCTACATGCTGTGGCCTTCTTCATGAGGCAGAGAAGAGAATCAATTGTTTCCTCTAGCAACACACTTTTTTTAGTAAAGCAACTTTGCAGAGAAACCAACTTGTGTTGATTTTTCTCTCCCACTTGCCAGACGGTATTTTCTTCGACCTTTTGTAAGCAAAACTAACCAAATCAAAATCATGATCATGTTTTATAGATTTGCTATGAAGAGTGTTCCTCCAGTCAGAGTATGAAAGAAGGGGCTATTTCAGTCTTATTTTATTTTCTATGATGGTTACACAGTATTATGGTATTAAATGAAGAAAAATAAAACATATGTCTTTAAAAAGATTTTATAAATCAATAAAACTCAACTACTGCCATTTTGAGAAATTATAACTGGATAAAGCTTGAAAACGTACTTATTTTTTTGTTTTTTGTTGTTTATTCTGGTGGACAATAAGGAGGTAATCATATCGTCTACAAAGATCTACATTTAGCAACTGCTTTCTAACTGCAGATTGGATGGAAAATGACCAAGATGAGTCAGTCTGTGACTCATCCTGACGTAATGTATGGAAATGGAAGCTAAAAATGCTGTGGGTGGACACATGTTGACTATGGTGGATTCTGCACTACGAATACCACCAGACGTAAACAAAGCCCCTCTTTTGATGGTAACCTTAGTGACAGAAGTTGCGCTTGCTGGGCTGGTGAAGGAAGGTGCTTCTGGCATGCGAAGCGTGACGAGGGACCTGCTCCCTCACACGGTTTTGGCGTTGGATGTGGCTGCGGCTCAGATGGCGGCGCTCCATGCGAGCCTTGTAACGCTGGACCCTGGCCACTTGGGTGACCTTGGCCAAAGTCCCAGCCTGGGCAGCCGCTCCACGGTTCACCCTGGTGGGCATAGTGCTACGGGTGGCTGGGGGAGCTGCTGGTTCAGTCACTCTGGTGCAAATAGGAAAAGAAAAAAAAACAACAGAAAAACAGTAGGACTCTTATTAGTTACAAAAGAAGGTGAAGATGAGATATAGTGTGAATAAAAATTTCTGACCTCGCACTGCTCGCCAGGCTGACAATGCTCTCCTCCCCCACCATAGACAGGTTGCTGCTGGAGAGCATGGACAGGTTGTTGGGGGAGACATACACAGACATGCTGGGGTGCTCTATGAGCAGGTCCTCCATGGGGCTGGTCTCTGCCGTGGCTCCCTCTGCAGTGAAACAGGGGGGAGGGGTGACAAACCAGCTCTCATCCATGCAGCCTCTCTCTGATCCTGACCTACTGGCACCCCCACTGCCCCCGCACTCACTCCCAGAGCCTGGAGACATTGAAGGGGTGGAGGAGGGCGTGGACAGTCTGGCTCGTCTTGGGAGGCTCACGGGTGTGGCGGCACCTAAGTGTGGTGGACTAGTACTGGGACAAGACAGGGGCTCCGAAGGTGCTGCTGGATCCCGTGTCTGACCTTTATGCGGCCTGCGACGCTTATGAGGCAGACGGGGCGTGGAGGCTGGGCATTCAGTCCTTGTTTGCATGTTTTGGTGATCTGCTAGTTTACTGTCGGGTGATGCTTGTGCAGTCAGTGGGGTTCCCACATCATCCTCCACCTGCATCATGCACTCAGAGTCTTTTAAGGACATGGGACAGATAAGATCAGGAATGGGAAGGCCAATAAAGGCAGGAGGATGATTTTGCAAAAGTTTTTTTTGCAAATGTGGCAAAAAAAATTTTTTCAAAAGGCCATGCGGGACGTGGTGGATCATTTTAGAGGGACCACATACGCACGCGCACACATACCGATATGAGATATATAAGGGTGTTTAAACAAAATTTGGAAGAGGGGAAAAAAGAAGGGGTAAGGAAACACAAAACATAAAGGAGTAACATTGTTAGTTGTGTCGACCCTCTGAGGTTGTAATGATGTCAGTGACATAATGTTTTGATTCTGCTGAGAGGTACTTTTGATGAGCTCTGGGTCAGGTAGCCCCTTCTCCATTTTGTACCCACATATTGCCATTTCATATCTTTAAACAAAATGATTGTTTCCCACAAATAATTGCATCTAAGTTTATTTTTCTTCCTTGTTAAGTGTCTTAAGTATGGAAAAAGATATGCTCATACCTCGTCTATGCGTAATTTAAAACTCAGTACCAGTCCATTTTTGTTGCTTATTATTCAATTAAAATAGTGTGATGAAAACATTACTCCTGATTTCCATGGATTGTGGTCCTAATACTCAGTTTGAGTGAACTGTCTAATGAAATATGTCATATTTGCACCCTAGATCAAATCAAAATAACTGAGTGACCTCATGATGGCTGAAAATATTTATCACAGACACATAATTGCGTCTTCTTACGGTAATCTAAGAGCAGAAGATAGAAAATTACTTAGAAGCACGTATAATGCTTTGCCTAGGTTGGCATGCATTGATGCATGACTGGTATGACACATCATGTTTCTAAAGGTTATTTTTTCAATCCCAAACGTCAGGCAGAAATTGACCAAAACTGCAAAGGCATAAAATGGCAAAGGGACAAAATGATCAGCACGACTTTTGACGTGCTGATATGTGCTTGGCTCCATTAAAGGCACCAAAACAAGCTATCTTTTTACAGTCGCTGTGTTTGTCAAGATCCCACCATGAACAAAATGTTGACGAAGCTGAATGTTCCTGTATTTTCATCTGCAGAGAGACAGCACTGGTGTCAGGGCAGCCATGTAGAGGTATGCCATGCCCAGACTGATTCTACACCGTACTCCATCGTCCCCATTTACCTTTCAGATTTTAACCTCATTATGCAATGGCAAGGAAGAGGTGAATATTTCTTACTTCATAACACACAAATTAATTGCACCATAGACATAACATTGTGACCACTGCCCCAATCGTGAGTTGGATCCCTGAAAGGTTCCTGTGGCATCTGGCACTGGATGTTAGCAGGTCCATAAGCTGTGAGGCGGGGTCTCCAGGGACTGGACTTTAATGTCCAGTACATCCCACAGATTCACCATTGGATGTAGGTCAGGGGAATTCTCTTCAAACAATTCTTGGCCTATTTCTGCTTTCTGGCAGGGAGTATTATCTTGCTGAAAGACAACCCCAACGTCAGGAAATATTGTTTCCACCCTAACTGGTCTGCAGCTATGAAGCTCCATAAATACCAATTTGAGATGCGACTGAAGCTACAGTCTTTGTGATTTGAGTCTTAGCTCCCCATGTTCATCACCAGCCCTGTTTCTTCCTTTAACCTTTATGACTGATCTGCAGACTGGGGGGACACCAATTAGGTGCAAGAGATTCTCTGACACAGCTGTCTATTACAAACTGCTCCTTGTCAAACTAAAATCCCTACATCCATGAACACGCACTTCTTTAAAATGACAATCTGCATTATTCACTTCACTTTTAGTGGTCACAATTTTATGCCTGACTGGTGTATTTTCTACTATGATGTTTAAATAAAATGACAGATTCCCCCCACCACTCCATCCCTGAGCTCTTGGACTCACCAGCTAGGTTGACGAGCATCCATCCCTCTTCATCAGCCTCAGTCACACATGGATTGGATCCCTTCAGATCAGCTGCCACCTCTTCCACCTCCCCGAACAACAGGTTGCTAAGACGCTGAAACATTTCTGCTTGTGTCGTCAAGTTTTGATGCCTGTGATGTGCTATATGCTCTCCCACAGAGAAAATTTATGCAGTAGCTGCCTTTTCTTTTTTGTATTTATTAATGTAATAGTTGTTATGTAATGCTGTTTGTCTGCCTGATGTTCTTGTTTCCACTAAAAGTCCTGTGCTTGATCTTGAAGTTGACAAATCAAGGCAAGGGAGACTTCTGGAGTGCAAATGTAAGGTTTCACTTGGTTTGGAACAAAGGCCTGGGGAGAAGGAGAGAGATAAATTAAAACATATTGTTAGTTTGATAAAACCAGTGAGTTTTCAAAACATGGTTGTGGCAAAACATTGTGCTTATGTTTTTGTTTCTCCCTATAGATGTTTCATCAAGTTCATGAGCTGTAAGTTAATCTTATATCCAGAATCATTATAGGTAGACACACAGGCAGAAAGCCCTCTGTGTTTTAAAACAAAACATGCCTTTGAAAGTGCATCAGTAAAGTTAAGCATCATCATTGTAACTGTGATTTAGCAAAATGGCCTTAAAAAAGTTAGGTAAATATAGATTAAAGGCATTTTAAATGTCCTGGGAAATTCAAATCTCCCCCTTTGCCTCCACTGCAGAATAAACATCCATCCATCATCTAACATTGGTCTCATAGAGGATAGTGCCTATACCCCGCAGTCATCAAGTGAGAGGTCAGGTACACACTGGACATGTCGACAGTACATCACAGGACAACACAGAGACACACAGGACAAACAAGTGCGCACACGTACACGCACGCACGCATGCACACACACCTTACAACAATTTCGGGAGACCAATTAAACTAACATTTACGAAAAACAGAGAACCTACACATCCACAGGAAGACCATGGAAACTCCAAGCAGAAAGACCCAGATCTGTTTGAACCCATGAACTTCTTGCTTCAAAGCAATAGTGCTACCAATTGTGCCACATCCTCAGAATAAACACATTCACAGTATATCAAACAGTTGACACAGTCAATTTAAAAAAAAAAAAGGCTTTTCATAACAAAATGCCCCAGGATGATTTACTGAACTCGATTCCCTACAACGGTTATCTGATGTCACAACTGATTCTGTTTGTATGCAACTATTGATTTTGATTATCGTTATAATTTTTTTAAATTAATGTTAAGTTTGATTTAAAATTTAAATGTATCCATTGTTGGATGGCATGTGTTTAAGCTTTAAACTGTCAATTACATTAACATATCTGTGAAGAAAACATGTACGAAAAGTGATTTATGAATATAGAAATGATTCATTAAGGAAAGAGCAGAATGACAATGACTGAACCTCCCTCCCCCAGTAGATCTAGACAATGAATCAGCAGTTTCAGAACAGATGGACAAGCCAGAGAAAAGGAGGGTGAAAGAAGGTAACACAAAAGAGACTCCTGCAACAACAAACACAGTGACTGTACCCATGCATGCAAATAAAACCAGAAATGCAGCAACAACAGCTGAGGCAAAGGACAAGTGCCTCACCTGCATGTGAACATGATGATGTAATACAGAGCAATGTTTAAATGGTTTGCCCTGTCAACCTTTACAAGTTCAAAGGGCATATTTTATGTACTTAAACCAAGTGACTGTAGGTGAACCAAATACAGTACCACACCTGGTCTCCATGCAGAGCACTGACACACTTCAATAAATTGAATTTAAAATTATTCTTATATATTTTCCAATTCAATTGAAATTTGTCCCAAGTTTTTGTCAACACCGTCAGACATAAAAAGAACGTAAAAAAATTAGGCATTAATGGGGCCCATCAGAACTTCTGAGGACCCCATGAACTTTCTTTTCCTTTGCTAAGAGGGCTAAGCAGCTCTAGTTAGCTTATGTTATTCTTTAGTTTTTTCTTCTGTTTTATTCCTAAGTTGTTTGTCACAACCATGATGTGTCAACACCATAACTGACAATTTTCAAAACTTTGATGAAATTTTGTGAAATAAATGCTTCTTTTTAGGATACTGTTGAGATTTCATGGACCTGATGAGCTACAATATGGCCTCATTCAGATTCTGCCTCAATCATATAAATTGAGGTAGTTTGGCATTTTATCAACTCCGTCAGATGTCAACTTCATTTGAGTTTTTAACTGACAGTCTGACTGTTTCAGTGATAGTGTTGACAAATCTCACTTACGTGTGCAGTTAATTCATTTTAATGTACCAAGTATTTCTTTTTACTCACTAGTTTGTCACCACCTTCAATTCTGCGTCAACTCCTTCAGATGGACTTTGTGTTGTTTTTTTGTTTTAAGTAACATTTCTTTTGTTTCTTGAGAATCATTGGTCTGTAAAACTGAGTAAAAATATTACTAATAGGGTCATTAAAAAATTATAATTTTTTTTTGTCAGATGGTGATGACAAAGTTCTGGGTCAGGTCCATTAAAAATTTAATTTTCAAAAAAATGTTGCAACTGGGAGCCTGCACCTTAGCATCTTTACATTTCCAAAACATTATTTGTCATATTTGTATACATAAGTTTGAGGAATAATTAAAAAAAATGTTGGGAAAATTTAAACCCATTTTGTCCCACTTCCAAAGAATCACTGATATAACAGAAACTTGTGTGAGAAGGGCCGCAAAACTAGCTTTAGCTCAGGGACCCACAAGCTCCTAGACGCGGCCCTGGCTTTGCCCTCAGGTCTATAGGGAGAAACAAAAGCAATATAATTACACAAGAGGTTTACAAACTTACAATACAGATATCTTATGTATTAAATGCATAAATGTCTCCAATTGAGACTTCCTCTAAGAGGGAGGAGAGAAAGGAGCGCGATGGGCGGAGATCTGGAGAATGAAAACAAGAACCCTCTGACGTCACGTTGCGTCACGGACGCTGACACTGAAGCGCCAGCCCATTTTGCGACCAAAGGCGAAAAAAAGGGTCTTAACAGCAAACATATCGAAATGCAAGATCATACATTGCGAGACATATTCCGCTGTCCGTGTCTAGTTTGCATTTTGAAACGGCAAAGCCATTTCCTGCCCGTCGATGGATCCCGTGAGAACTGCGCTTATGTAAAGATTATGCTGCCAGCAGCACTAATATTTACACGGAAAATGACAAAGACACCCGCGATGTTTATAAGGTAAATAAAACAGCTTCGGCGTCGTTGCACGAAGCAGGGAGAGGTCGCGACTCCCTTCGGTGGTGTGTTGGTGGTATTCAGGTTAAACATGAATTATCCGTAGCCTATAAGCTCTACAGCTGAAGGGTCACAGCAATGACAGCTGCAATGCACTGCTCGCAAGACATCAACTGGATCAGGCTCCGGCAACACAAAAGACCGGTGTTTATACTGAATAACTTAGGATTTTATGCAAAAATAAATGAACCCTGAAGGTGTTCCCTGACCAAAAGAAAAAAAAAAAAAAAAAAAAAAAGCTGAAAATACGTCAACAACCGCCATAGCCCCATATCCGGATTTTGGTGCAGTTTGCAAAACAGCGGCAGCTGGTTGATCATATACATTCAGTCAGGCAGGAGTCATTTTTCATAGTAACATACGAGCGCAAATCGGGCATCTTACGCATCTTATTCTGCACCGCTATACTGCCTTCGCGTTTATTCATGTCCTAATAATAGATCATCACAGATAGAATACACTGCGGACAGAAATAGCCTACAGTATGGGTCACAAAGACAAATACGTTATAACTGAAAGTCACATTATTCAATAACCAGGAAATGGGTTTCATAAATGCCCCCCAAAACCAGGATAACAAGAGGCTGGCCGGCAAATCTGTTGTCTAAGATCTACAGCCAAGACACAAAAGACTAAATTGAAGATCAGCAAAAATGAAAACATACATACCTGCCTTTGAGTTCAAGTTGTAAACGAGGTGTCAAAACACAGTAGAAACGACAACTCTTAAAGCATAGCTTTAGATATAGCCTTTACGTGAGGTAGTTGGAAGACTAATATACAAAAATAAAAGGCTTTCTTCTTAGAAGAAGGGCTTCGTGTAAAAAAAAAAAATTACACTGATGTTTTCAGATCATAACATCTGCAGCTGCTTCCTCCTCTCCTCTTTTTTCTTTTTTTTTTTTTTTTGTTTCCTTCGCTGCAGATTTTCCTGTTTATTGCTGCCTTCCAGCTGATCCTCGGATCAGAATGTAGAAACGTACAAAACAGCTGATTGTGAGATCACAATGTGTCGGCCACGCCTTTCGCACGCCTCCCAGAAGGCGAGGCAGCCAATCAGAATATTACACCCGATAGGAGCAGAGTCCTCTAAGCAACAGGGATAGGTGGGGGCTGGGCAGGATGGAGCTGTCAGCCGGAACCCAGATGGAAATGGAGACTGATCCCTGATCAGCTTCTGCTTTCCATGGGGAGGGTAAACTGACCCAGGGCCTGCTCAGGGAGCAGATGAAGATGTGATGACAGCAAAGTAAAATTATATTTTAGTCAAAAACTAATTCCCTTGAAGTAATCATAATAGTCATAGTATATTAAAATAACACTTCACTCCATATTCATGCTATTCTTAATTTTTAAATTTTTATTTATTATTATTATTTTTTTTGCAAATTCATAGCTAACGCTGGATTACCTACTCCTATTTGCATGTTCCTATCTGACACCACACTGATCAAGCCTCAAATATTCAAATGAGTAAACAGCCACAGTGCAGACAACACCAATGTTCTTCTTTTTTTCAGTGATGCTGCTGGAATTTTATTTATGTAAATGGTCGCTCTTCCTCCCCACAACATCACTCAGTTCATCCTACCTTAATGGGATGGACCTAAATGTGCCTTACATCACACTGTATACCACCCACTCCTACTGGCTTTTTATGAATGCTGCATCTGGGTGTCCAATGGTATTTCTGGATTTGTGGTTTATACCCCTGGTGGTGTTTTGTCCTTCCTGCAGTCTCCAAAATCCTTCTTCTTTTTTTTTTTTTTTCTCCACTTTATGCACAGGTGTGAAGGCTCACATAATGGCACACATCTATACACACTGCTGTTGCCCAGACTGGTGTAGTTTTATGTTTTAAAAATATAACTCCATAAAGAATTGCACACCTGATCGATCACCAAACAGCTTTGCTTCTCTTCAAATATATTCACTTCCACAGATTGGTGTAAATGGCAGAGTGCTGGGAATGCACTCTGGTTCTTCTTCTGCATGTATGGATTCTCTCAGGTGTTCTGGTTTCACCACCTAAAAACAGCAATTAAGTTTAGTCACTATAAGTTGCCTTTGAGCCCTTTCTATGGTGTATAGGAGAAGGGAATTTGCTCTCTTCTTGCAATGGATATAAGTATATATAAAAAAGGATGGCTAGTTGGATAATATTTAGTAGAGAAAATCGTACCAGTCCAACACAAACTTTAATTAACCATTGACATGTCAAAAAGCTTAACTGGAATCAAAGGTCCAGTCTATATGGAACAGCTTAGTTATTTTTTTATAATACATCTTGTTTTGGCAAATGTACAGTTTGTATTGCGTTTGGTCCTTCCATGTGCTTTTGTGGAACTGGACCAAAACACAAGCAAGATGCAGGCAGAACCCTTTTCATGAGAGAGTTGATGGGAAAATGAAAAAAGCCTTCATTTTTAAAAAGGCCTTCACCTCTTCTAGGTTCACTGCTGCTGTTTATACTCACATTTTCATTCCTACAACTGTTTGCTTAAGTCACATCATGCTGTCCCATGAATCATTCAGGCTTAAAAGGCTCCTGGACTTCAAAGCCTGATCCTGTATTGTGTCTTTGCATAGCAGAAAACATAACAGGAAACCTGCTAAAAGTGAGTTTTTTGGCACCTTCCTGTTAACAACCACTGACATTCAGTGACAGACATGAAATTGTGTATTTAAAAGCTGAAATCATTAATGATTAACTAGATGGAGGATTTGTGAAGGCCTCACTTTTTTTGACTGCACACTTTTACAGAGTTCTCAGTTTTTTTGACATTGGCACATACAGTTAAATGTGCAAACTCATGTCAAGTACAAAGAATAGTATAAAAAAAGAGGTGGGTAGCAGATCTACCCAAAGCTTGTAAATAAAGTCTGACTCCTCGGCAGCAAAGTAGTCAGTGTTTTGGTGCTGCACTGTAAGGAAGCAACAATAACAGAAACTCAGCTGGAAACTATGAACAAAAAACACCACACCTGCCTCCAGATTCCTGCTGAATGTGTCACAGATTTCTCATGAAGATGTGATGTTTTGAATAAAAGCAGTCCACAAAGCTGTCTTAAGTCTGGGTGGCGAGGCCGATACAGTTACCAGGTGCTGGGTAACTGAAGCACGCAGGCACACCGAGAGACAGAAACACACCGAACGCAGATAATGACATCCAAACTGAAGCGACACACTGAACACAAACATTCACCGAGAACAGTATGTGCATCTGTGACTAATGTTTGTGCTCTCAAGCTAATCGGCACAAGTCACAGCCCCGGTAGCGCTTGTTTTGTCATGCCCTCACAGTGTTTTAATAGGCTTTTTAGTAGAAAACGTGCAAGACATGAAAAGGGTATGTGTCAAGATGTTTGTGTTTGCTATTATGCGCTAGAAATGATTATAGTAACAATTTTCACAAATAATTGTAGCTCAAGCTTACTAATTAAATATCCAAAAGGCAGTAGTGATTATTGTTTTTTTTCCCTTTTCCTTAATTCACTTGGGTGCTTCCACCTAAGTTTCTTAAGAGTCCTGCAGTTTTTTATGCTGGTCAGGAAACCAGGTGAAAGGTCACAACTTTGTCGCCCTTATCTCTCTCTCATTTTAACAGCTGTAATTTATTTATCAAATGGTGGTAAAAGACATTTTGACAAATCAGACAGAAAAAAAATGTCTGGTCATTCACATTCTCTGATTTTACTTAGCTTATTTTAATTCTTTAGTTTAGATGCTTAACTTCACAATATTTACCTTCATTGTGCATGTAGTGTAGGCTTTATTTTTAGTGTCTCTCTTGTGTTAGGCCTCCTGCCGTCTGGCTGACGATAAGGCAGCAGCCCCCAGTGATAAGAAGTGTTACCACCAAACAACTGGCACTAATTTTAAGAGATATGTAAAACCTCTTCATCTTCAGCACATTAGGGTCTTTTTTTTTTACAATAATGAACATACAAAATGTAGTCCCTAAATGTGATACAAGGGTCCTTTTATAAAAGAAAAAAACAAAACAACAATGTGTAATCATTCGTATTCAGCTAATATTTTGTATAAATGCCTTTTGTTGCTGTTACAGCTGCAACATCTTCAGATTGATGTTTTTCCCCTTTCTGCTTTGTAAAATAGCTCAAATTCTGACTTGCAAAAGTGCAGCTTTCTACTATAACTCTGGCTATATTTTTGGGTTTGTTTGTCCTTTTAAAAGGTAAAGCTACTGTATGTCCTAGGTTCAAGTCTTTTGCAACATTTTAAAGAATTTCTTTCTCCCAGAGCATTTCTGTATTTAGCTCTGTCCATCTCTAACTGTGTTCCCTTCAGATTGCTGACAAAAAGCCACTTCAAAGCACAGTGCTGATGCCACAATGTTTCACTTTGGTAGAGGTGTATTCAGAGTGATGTACCGTGTTAGATGTCTTGCCACCGCACCTTCTTCACCATTCTGTGTCACACATAGAGATTGAATTGTGCCACACTGAGAATTGGACTTCTTACACCTGCTTTCCTTTTGCTGCTCTTCTATACAGGTCAAGTTTGTGATGTGCATAACTACTTGTTGTTATAGTGGCTCAAGAAAGGTCAACAAAATGCAAAAGCCACAACACAAGAGGAAAAGCCACACTAAGTCATGCTCAAACTGGAATTATGCTAATATAATAAAACTTTGAGAGAGAAGGAGGAAAAGGGGTTTCTGGCACATTTGGAACTCCATAGATTTAGCACGACTTCCGTTGTGACTTTTGGTGTGGCTTTTGCATTTCATTGACCCTGGGCCACCATACCTTGTCATAACATGTTCCCCTCCTCTAACTGGGTGCTCATTTGATTTAATAACTTATGTTAAAAAACATCAGCATTGTTTGGCTGTCAGTGGCCTGAATAGACATCCTCTGAGACAGAAAAGTCTATTTTAAAATATTTTAAGAGAAAAATTTAAGCTTTAGAAACATGCCAAACCCCAAATCATTTCTTCTGACAAGGTCCACTAGTGTTAGCCCGGTCCGTGGCCTTAGATGACTAACTCCCCTGCTGGTCTCATATTGCATGCAACCTGTCTGTACTTGAAACTCTTCACACAGTCCCCAGATAGCCTCTCCTCAACAACACTATGTTAATATTGCTTATTCGGCAGGCACAGCCTGACTGCGCTCTTTAATCCAAATTTACACAACAGGCAGAATTGACAGTTCTTCTTTTTCCTGGGAGGTCCCTGGTCTACAAAGAGGGCTCCCCAGCAGAATCTGCATCCAATGGATGTAGCCCTACAAGGCCAGAGCAAGCAGGGTCTGGAGACAGTGTCCTTGGCAAAGAAAGCATACTCACCGACAAACATGGGTGAGAACAGTCTGTGCTCACCAGACGGAAGGGGGCAATGCTCTCCCCTGGAGGGTATTACGAAACGTAACCAGGAGAGCTATTTTAAATTCTCTAAAGGATTATGCTATCACGGATGACAAGAAATGAGTTTCAGGCGCCATTCGTTTAAGAAAATATAGACGGCAACCTTATCTGGCTGTCCTTCAGCACTGTCAGTTAATTATTTGCTTTTCACTCAGTGTGGGATCATCAGGAACTCCTCGATCAGAGCAAGGTTAAAGATAGCACGAAGCATCAGAAAGGTTAAAAAAAATAACTTAATTTAGAGCAGACATATTTAGTTTTCATCACATGTACTCGCGTCAGTTAGTAGTCACATAAAAAAAAAGCGTCTCTTCATCGAACATGCAAAAACATGCTTAAATAATCATTTCTATTATTTGGAACATGGTGGGAAAACTTGGTTAAAAAATTGAAATTGAAACGGCAAAATAAGGAGTGAAAGTAGGTCGAAAATAAGGTTTCGTACATAAAGTACTTTTCAGCAGACAATTCCACTGACGGTTATGTTTAAAACCACTTCCTGGTCTCATCGGATTCCAGTAGGGGATGTAGCTCAGTGGTAGAGCGCATGCTTTGCATGTATGAGGCCCCGGGTTCAATCCCCGGCATCTCCACTCTTTTTTTTTTTTTTTTCTTTTTTTGAGATTTTTGTTGAACGTCTTTGATTCACAACATTCATCAAGATGAAATCGCCGATCATATATTTAATTAATAAATCTTTTCAGAGTAGTCTCAGTAAGAAAAAAATGTGAAAACATGAGTGAAAACATAACCTGGTGGAACTCGGACGGAACTGTATGTAAATCTTCCAGTTCATTTTTATGAAGCAAATTAGTTGTCAGGGTAAATATTTTACTTTAGAAATGTATTGTTTTGCAAAAATTAAATGGATGTTGTTTCAACTAAATTAAATTAGTACAACTGTTTTTAAAAATTAATGTTTCTCTCCAATAGATTTTAACTGCAAAAAATTAAAAATGATCAAGTTTATTTGAAACCTTAGGACAAATTTGCTGAAGGTTTTTGCCTTTGTAGAGAACCTTTCAAATGAGTTGAGATAAATTCATTTCAGTAATTTATATTGGGCCAGTTCATAACAACTGTTCTTTCAAGGCATTTTGAAAACATAAAAAGATCCAATTTGGATACTGAAAAAGTGAAATAAATCAACTTTTTGATGTATGTCTACTTGACAGCAGGACTCAGTAGAACCTGCGCTGTACTTGTGAGGTAATACAACCATTTTTCAGGTGCTTTTGAACGCAGACACATGTCAGAATTGGAGAACCCATTTTCAGAGGACTGAGGTTTGTAGCACCTGAAATTGACTCTTTCATTTAATTAAATACATTCAAATTCAGTCCTGGATTAAGACAGCACAGATAAATTTACATCCCATTGCCAAACATTAAACTTATCTATTGTTCTAAGCCCAATCATTTTCATCAAAGCATTAAGTTTGTAGTAGTTCCTCTTCCTGAGCAAGCCTGAATGACTTATTTTTCCAGACTAAAATGAAACTCAAAAACATAGAAGTAATGCCTCAGGAGTATATATATATATATATATATATATATATATATATATATATAAAACTGGGTACAGAGTTAATGGCAGCGGCAGCAGCTCTATTTGTTCCAAGAAAGGTTAAAAGAACATTCTCCATAGATTATCTAAAGGTTAAACACAAATTGTAGTAAACCTTAGGTCAACCTCTATAGAATATACTGATGGTTTCCCAAAGGCTACATTTTGAAAATTGTTGATTTATAAAAGACCTAAATTTGAAAATGCTCTGTGGTGCGGCCCATTTGTCAGATTAAAAAGTACCTCTTAAATAACAACTTTTAAGCAGGTATTAAAGTTATCAACATTCATGTCTTAAAAATAGGTTTTTAATTAGTGCAATGTAATATTCTCAGTAGCTGTAAGTGTATAACAAAACCAAGAGCTGTTACTAATTGTGGTATGTAAGAAAAATGATGGCAGTTTAATTAGAAGATAAAAAAAATCAGGTAGAACTTGTTTGGAAGAATTTCCTGGTTAAAGGCTCTACCTCTTGAAAGAATGCAGAGCCTCAGATTTGTAAACACCTACACAGCTTCTGAAATATTGCACAAAATAAAACAAGTGCTTTGGAAGATAATAGTCTCCAACATTTTCTAGACCAATAAAATGGGAGAAAAATGGATCCCCTACTTTAGATAGTTGTATGGTTTCCTTTTATTAATAAAACAAAGGCTGTTCATTATTGAGCAAGTAAGAATAAAAATTGCTTACAATAAAATTTTTTCTGAACATTTATTTTTTGAGCTTTTAACATGAGCAATGTTAGACGAGGCACAGTTTCTTTAAACAAAACAACAGTAAAAAATAACATTTTTGATGAATCATTTTAAATGAAACTATTTCAAACGGCTTTCTGTTTCATCATTTTTCGAAACTTTTATGTTTAGTAACATATTCCTGACTTCTCATACTTTTTGTAGATCTGTAGAGAATGTTTTTTTTTTTTCAAAATGTACAATAATGTGATTATAAATAACATTAATAGTCTGAGAACAAATATTAATTAATCTTTGTCGCCATCTTGTGGCAAATTGGAGTATTTTCAAGAGCTGGTTCACATCTCTAACAGCAGGGGGCGCCAATTTAGTATGTAGGTCGTCTGAAATTTGAATTTGCTGAGTAAATATAAAGAAATAACCTACGATCAACAACAACAGCAACAATAATAATAATAATAATAATAATAATAATAATAATAATAATAATAATAATAATAATAATAATAATAATAATAATATCAAAGTCACAATGTAGCACAGAAAAATAAAAAATCTTTAAGTTCTACAGAAATGCAGATTTGTTTGTACAGAACAGATTGTACTGTTGTATGAGGGCTATAAGGGAAAGGAAACAAAAACATTGAAACATTATGACAATATTTGGCAAAGAGGAATAAACTGCATAGCTCATAACATTTTTGAAAAAGAAAATTTCATTTGTAGAAAGAAATCACATGAAAATTTAACATGGAAAAATATCTTAGGTTTTTGAATAATGCATGAAAGGATATGTCTACCTGTTGTTCAGAAAGTACTAAAATATAAAACATAAGTTCACATCAGGATAAATTCCAAGTACAAGGTTCTCAGTCTGACCATCTTCTTGTTATCTAAGAATTTTTAGGTCAAGTTAAAGGGAAATAAATCCTGAACATGCTCTCACAAACCCCATTCCCATCATTTTCTCTCTGGGTTTTGAGCTAACATTTAATTTCACCACCTCACATAAAAATAGACAATGTTTCCACCTGTGTGTGAGATGTAGATGTTTGCTTGTGACTCAGTTTGTTGGCTTGTGAAGTGTTTGTTCTTGACTCACATGCAACAATACAACTGTGGACAAATCTAATAATGACTGACATTATTATCATTTGCCGATGGATGTGTAAAACCTCACTTGGCCTGTAAATTGACGCGCTCTGCAAACAAACGGCATGAGCACAAAGAAATGAAAATGTAAATATAAATCTCTCCCATTATTAAGCCGTTGAAGTCTGAATGAAAGAGTCAGACTTGATAGTAGAAATAGATATATAATAGAAGTGTGTAAATATATATAATTACACAGGTAAATCTCACTGACAAATAAGGTCATATTCAAGAGTGACTTGTTTTATGCTTACACAATGAAAATATGTCAAAATAGATCATGCTGAGTAGAAATAATAGATGAGACTTTAAGCGACCATGTTGTAAATTTCTCGCCACATCATGCTAAGACATACAGAGCATGCCTTCCTCAAAGACCTAAACACACAATGTGACCAAACTACAGATCACGTGTAGGAGTTGGTGTCCAAACGAACTGCTGTGCATTCCTGTGGGATAATCTTATCTTCCTCCCTGTGGACCTCTGAACTGCAGGGCAACACTTACACATGCGCCGGTTTGCATGTACAAGCAAACAAAGATGCAGCCGTGAAAATGATTGAAGCAGTTAGAATACATCTGGAATAATCAAACAGGGGCATGATAGAGGTCGTTTACCAATGGCTTTCAGAATAAATCTGATGGACTTTAAGACACGTACTACAGACTCAATCAAAGTAGAGCTGATTCCTCTGTCTCCACTGAAAAACCTCCATTGACTCAATGTAAATGTAATCAAGCGGTCGTTACCTGTCTTCTGAATTGACTGAATGGTTACAATGCACCTGATTGGTCTAAGAAGATGGGGTTTTGAAATGTAAAGGTGCACTTGATGCATGCATACAATGACAATAGATGCTTGGGTGTCGCTTCTTTTCAAATACATGATGGAAGTTGGCACCGTTAGGCTCTGAAAAGCAGTTAGAACAGGAAACTTAGAGCTGGAATGATCAAAAACAAGGGCAGATTTTGTTGTGAAGGAAAATCCTTGAGATTTTAGTTTGGATTTATTTTTTCTGTTTCACCTAAAGTTTGATGTAGCATTTGTATGTGGGAACTACGTTGTTTTTTGTTGTTGTTGTTGTTGTTGTTGTTGTGCTTGAGTTTGAGCTATTGATTAAAAACAGCAAATTCAGCATCTTGCAAAAGTATTCACACCAACTGTTTGTCATCTTATAACCAAAAACCTCAATGTATTTCATGCTGAGTAACACTGACTAGCACATGAAGGTGAAGAAATAGGAAATGATGCATTTAAAATTCTTTACAAGTAAAATAATAAAGTTTGAACCAGGTTTGAACACAAGTCCAGCTGCAATACTTTTGGGATGTGCCTTTGCTAAGCTTGAACATCTAGAGAACATTTATGTCACTTCTTTTTTTATTTGTTTTTTGCAAAACAACGGAAGTTCGGTCAAATTAGACTGACAGCGACTGCAAATCAGAAAATTTTCAAGCCTTGTCACTAATTCCCATATGGATGTAGACCTGTCCTTTTTCTGGGTCATTTAACTGACCAGAACAAAACTCCTACAACATAATGCTGCTACCACCATATTTCACAGTATGCTTAGAGAGATGTTTATTGTTAGTTTTAAGGCCAAGATTCCGAATCTGTCTAAATCAACTTTTATGCAACCTGCGCAGGAAAGTAAGGAACTAATTTATAAGCAGAATATTTTGCATCTTTGCCAATTATTGCCACTTATTATACTGAAAAGGGGGAAATCATGAGACCAACTTTCTCCTTCTTGAAAACTACATTTTTTTCTCTCCTGCGGCGATTTCAGAGGATTCAGAGAAGAAACGAGCAATCTGTGAAAGCTTCTGTGTCTGTGTTCATGCCTGGAGCCACAGATGAGTGGAACATCTGTTCCCTGCAGAAAACTGTTGATGTCGTGGGGTCACTCTAACGCGCTGTAACACAAATTGTCTGCAGTCTTCCCTATAGACAAATTGCCCCCTCCCCCCTTTTCCCCGCTCCACGAATTGAATCGTCACTATAATTCAATCACCTGTTTTCACTCGTACAGCGATGAATACAGGAGCCGAGAAGCATACAAAGTGATACGGGCAGAACAAAGAATCATCAACGTGAAGGAAGAGTGCTTTCACGTGCCTCTCGGCTCTTCGCTCTTTAGTTTTTTTTTTTTACTGCAGCCCTGCCCTGCTGACCCGCAGTCTGCGTGGCGTCAGGATCAACAAGCGCCGTAACGACGTGTGAACTTTTGGGCATGCGGTGACAAAAGCGCCTTTTGGACAGGTGCACTAACCCGCCCCATCACCCGGCATCTGACTCCCTTTGCGATGCTAAATAGCTCCAGTTAAAGGCTGAGACGTTCCTGTCTAATGACTGGCACCCGATGCGCATTTTCAAACACTTTGCGCACCGACAATCTCAACTCAAGCGAAATATGCAATGATTTAAAATGAGACATGAGTTTAAGATAACTAAAAGGAGAAAAAATATTCAATTGTGGCCAAATTAAAACTTTTTTTAACGGACCGTGCAGACTGAATTTACTGCTCATTTCCTCCCAGCATTTCACACCACCCCAAGGCAGGCGCTTAAATAGCTCCAACTTTACATCATCATTTGGTTCCTGTCTGCTCGCTTAATTTTTTTTTTCTTTTTTTTTGACCTCGATCCCCGCAGCGAGGAAGCAGGAGAACAGTGCCGCTCCTATTCACACTGAATGATCTCCTACTGAGAGCGGAGAGGAGAACAGATCAGGATGAACTGAGCTTTTTGTATTGAGGAGTGGCTGAAGAGGACAGGTCGTTTGTCTCTCCGTTTTATGAACAAAATGGCTCCTTCTCATCTTTGTGTGCGTGTAGAGTGATAAAGGCTTGATTGTCTCTCCGACTTATCGACCTTCGGAAACATATTTGCGGTTTTCAGAACCTGATATTAAAAAATGTTCTGGAAATGTGAGAAATAAATGCGGGCTTCTCAGCCGGCAGGGGGCGCCCCACCTGATTTCTGACTAAACTAAACTAAACTAAACTAAACTAAACTGAACTAAACTAAACTAAACTAAACTAAACTAAACTAAACTAAACTAAACTAAACTAAACTAAACTAAACTAAACTAATTGAACAGATATTAACTCTTGGTTTAGTGGTGTCTTTATTTCCTCTTTCACTCCGTCCTGGTCCTGAGACAGTACTGAGGTTTACTCCCTTAACCCGCAGAGACTCTCTAAGGGATCATCAACAAATTATTGACCAAATAACAGTTTGAGCTGGGATAGAAGTGGCTTATCTGGAGTTCATGATTAATTTAATTTTAGAAATAGAATACTTCGATTGCTTAAGTACTTTATTGTAGCTCTCACTGAACATTGCGAGCTAATTTAAATGAATTCGTGGCTAATGAGGTATTTAACATAGGTTTTACATCATGTGACCACAGTGAATCATGCTACTATATAAAGTAATTTGTACTTTGCATGAATATTTTTATGGAAACATATATTTTCAAATTACTGCTAACTTGTTTTCCTTGACTGTACTTTTTGCATCTTGTTTTATATTATTTTAAGTAGATTCTATTTCAAGTGACACCAAATTTATGTATGATTTTCTCTAGTTAGGAGAAAAATACATAAGTTGGGGTTAGACTTTCATTTCCTCAAAGTTTCAAATGAATACATTTTTAAAAAAAAAAATCAATAACTTTAATTTTGACATTAATTAATTATCAATAATTTTCAAAAAAAGCAGTGCAGGATGAATTTGCTGTCGTTTCCTATTGAATGTGTGATTTGACTGGTAATTTGTTGACAGTCCCTATGAGAAGCCGGACTGCAGCAGGTCGCACTGTGTCATGAAGTAAAAAGAACATTTAAGCTTAACTCCCAAGATTCCAATCTGGTCATTTACTTAATTTTATTTTTTTACCTAATTCAAAAATTCATATTTCAGTAAAAGCCTATGGTGTAGAGCCGTGGTGATATGCGCAGTCGCCGACACGCTCAGCGCAGATTTTGGCACTTTGGGCACCGTCCCCTCACCTGATCCGAGGGGACGGTGGCGCCCCGACGTGCAGGGGTGTGTCTTTGGGCGGGGACGTGCCCACCCACCCCGCTGCTTTCTCCCCCTCTATATGAGGAGGCAAACTTTAACAGAGAGATACACGCAACATCGCAGGTTGTCGTTCCGTTTCCTGTGAGTTTTCAACTCCGTCCGTCTGGAAATTGCCATCAAGCCAGAGGAGCACGGGGACACAGTCGGCGTTTGCTTGTGGAGATTGTCTTATTTGTTCTGGCTGAGGACAAAACCCGAGCTGAAAATGCCTCGATCTTTTCTTGTCAAGAAGTATTTCTCCAACAAGAAGCTTTATTACAGAGAAAGCCAGCTGGAAAGTCAAACAGGTAAGTTTTGAAAGGAAATATTACAACAAATCATGGCTAAAACCTGCAGCCAGGAAAGAGTTGCGAATGTAGCCTGCAGGTGAAAAGACTGATCTATTCACCTGGAAAATGTGTTGATGAGAAAGGTTGATGCTCTATTGAGTGCAACCCGAGAGCGAGAATGATAACAAGCTTAGATCATCTGTTTAACCCCACCTGACTAAACTTCCTCTTTGTTTTCAGCTTTTGTCCCAGAAAGCTTTCCACTGGCTGAACTTCCAACACAAAACAACGCGTCTGCTCTCACTTGCCATCCCAGCAGCCCCTTCTTCACCAGCTCCGATGCCCTGCCTGTTCCCCTCTCCCCAGTTACCCCTGCGTCCCTGCCTGCCTCTCCGCTGGGCCCTCTGAACCTCACCAGCTCTTCCTCCAGCAGCAGTGGAGAGGAAGAGGAGGACGGCGGCCGTACCTCAGATCCCCCCAGCCCGGAGATCATCCAAAACATCTTCCACTGTCTGCACTGCAGCAAGAGCTATGGCAGCCTCTCTGCACTCTCGCATCATCAGCTGTCCAGCCACCAGCTCCCTCCAAGCGGCCCATTACTGCAGACTGCTTCCATTCCCTCAGAGGTATCCCCACGCCCAGCTTTCCACTGCAAACATTGCTCCAAGGAGTACACCAGCCTGGGAGCTCTGAAGATGCACATCCGCTCACACACTCTTCCCTGCGTGTGCCCGACTTGCGGCAAAGCCTTCTCCAGGCCCTGGCTGCTCAGAGGACACATCCGCACGCACACAGGTAAAGATTTTAAGTCACCCCCATTGATTCACACTGTTTTGACTTTGTTGATGCAATTGGCTGCACCTTGTGCTCATTGATATTTATTGACCGATGAGCAAATGTAATAGCTCAGCAGGACACAATCTAATCTCAGCCCACCAGTTGGTCTGCATGAGAAACAACAGCATTAACTCAGCCGGGGTGTTCTTTTCTGTGGAAGATCATTTAAAAACAATGACTTTAATGAGTGCAAAGCGTTGCTCTGGTGCTGACGTTGTTCTCTGTTCCTCTGTTCCCCATGAAGGTGAGCGTCCCTTTGCTTGTCAACACTGCAACCGGGCCTTCGCCGACCGCTCCAACCTGCGTGCCCACCTGCAGACCCACTCAGAGGTGAAGAAGTACCAGTGTGGCTCATGCTCGCGGACCTTCAGCCGCATGTCCCTGCTGCATAAACACAGCTCCTCTGGCTGCTGTCCCTCATCATAGACCACCTTGAAAAAGACACAACTGGAGCTCCCCTTTGGGTTGTGCTGGGAGCCAGCGCCCACATCCGTGTACAATTCCTGTTTTTATAAGTGCCTTAACTTCATAATTGTCAAATGTGAAATCATACTGTTGTTTGCTGCATGTTTTTGGAACTGTGGCAGCTGAAGGCGTAGTTAATTCCCAGGAAACTTCGCTGGTGCCGGCCGGTCCGGGACCGCGGCCATGTTGCAGCTGCTTGGGGTGTGTTTGTGCGTATGCGAGGATGTCATTCCTCACCATGCTATACATGCATGATGTGTGGGTGTTGAGACAGCTGTCTGTGCATGGTGCACCGTGGAGGCAGGGCGCTGAGAGACGCGCTAGCTGCAACCTCAACGACAGGTGACACACGCAGACAACATTTGCCCCCTCCTCGCTGCACAACCACACTAGGATATAAAAGCTCACTTGAGCCTGACCAAAAACTGTTATTAAAACTATTTGGATGTGCAGCTTTTTTCTTTCTTTTTCTTTTTTTTTTTTCTTAAACATTTGGTTGAAAATGAATTTCAATAGATCTACTTTACAAAGTTGGGTGTTTTTATTCCTATGGTTTCTGTAAATAAAAGGATTTCTAATAAACTCATCTGGTTTTCTGTGTTCCTTTTTTTTAATGTAATAGTGTTTCAGATGACTTTGTATTGACACAAGAGTTCATTAGGACATGCATGACAGTTTGTGAATGGGATGATAGAGCTGCACACAGTTGTATGGGTTGGTGTGTGCTACAGGGAGCAGGGAGAGGTTTATATGATGTTGAGTGATGGGTAGAACACCTGCACACACCTGCCTGTCGGTCGGAAAACACTGGGGACTCACACCGTGCAAGCACGGTTGGTGGGCTGACTGCGCAGAAAGACGTTGACTTAGGGGCTGAGGGGAACGGGGTGGGCAAATAAGCAACGATGTTATCCCTGTTCACCTATTTCTTTTCAAAGAAGTGGCATCTAAAAGAAAGCAGGAAATTAGACAGGGCAGTTCAGATCAGCTGGTAATGGGTCCGTCTGAAGTGTCCGGGGTGCAACATATGGCAGCAATCTAAACACATAAACACACTGACGCCAGCATGTCTTGGTGAGGTAACAGAATTTACTCCTGATTGGTCTTGGTGCAGAAAGGTGCATGCTTGCACCAGTGTGTCTGAGGACGGCGTCAAACACTGAGATCAGATTGCATGACTTGGCTTGCTCAATGTAAACAGCACCCTAAAGGCTGTGCGCATGCAAACACACAACCCCTGAATACAGAAGCTTACTTTGATCAGGGGGAGATTTTTCACTTGTGTGCTACCTTTTATTTTTTTCTTTCTCTGAGCTCATGTGAATGTGAGAGTCATTTTAACAGCTGCACACCTACGCAGTCACAGTGAATCAAAGAGGGCCTGAGCCCCTCTTGAAGGGCCGACGGTGACAAGTGTGGTGGGCAAGCATTTCGGAGAAAAATGCACAGAATTTAAAAGATGTGTGTAATTTCAATTTCTCCTTGTGACATCTCCATTCTGCCTCCACAAACTGTACATATGATTCCCTATATGCTTTTGAAATTAAATTGACATCTTGCTAAGGGGACATTTTTTTGGTTTTTGGTGTGTAGGAGGCAGTTTGACTCTTTAGCTGGGAGGCGATGAGATCACTGGAGCTGTCATCTTTCCTTTTAAATGATGCTTGGTATCATATTGGCCCCCTTAAAGTATTTTGATGTTCACAGCCTCACGCGTGTGTCCCCTGACTAATTTGGCATTCCTGAACCATTAGCGACAGACATATAATACCACTGCCTTGCAGAGCGATGGCTTCTCTTTCTCCTGTCTTTCTCTTAGATTTTCCCTAACAAGAAAAATGTGGCTCCATCTGCCTAGATTTACCTGCAAAATGCTTTAAGTTTCTAGGAGCTGGTCTTGTGTTTGTCATATTTTGTGGCTTAGCAGCTCTTTATATTTTATTAAACTACTCATTGGACAGGTTAACTTAACTGCATCATAGCTTGTCTCAGAGCCATAAGAAGTTGCCTTTGGGGATGTGATTTGTGTTTTCTCTGATCTCACACTCAGAGTGCATTATTTTGAGAACTAAGAAACAAAACATCTTATGGTTTTGAATCAAGTTATGCATCACTTTGTAGAGCAGGGCTTTGCTGGGATCAAATGGTAAAATTAAACTTCAGTGTATTTATTGTGCTGTTGTTTGTAAAGTTCTTAGTTACTTCATTTAATTTGTGTCCAATTTATCCTCTAACCTTTTCACCATCAGCATGACTGAGGCTGCAGATGTTTTGGTAGAGTCAGGCACGTCCGTCTGGCCGTCTGTTTTCTTAGAGGGTGCTGGTGCCTATCTCCTGGTGTAAACGGGTGAGAGCCGGAGTACACCAAAAAGTAGAAATAAAAAATGAAAATTAATTAGCTTTTTTATTGCAAATTAAAAGCAATAAAATTGTAAGCCCACTTTAAATTCTGTGACTGTGCTCTTTTATGTGTGTCAGATTTTAAAGGTGTACTCTGTTTCCATCTTTGTTTGATACATATTACTGTAATAGTATTTGTAATGTAAAATTTTCATCCCCTCTCTGGCATGACTCAATGGATTTTGTTCCGTTGAGAATAGATTTAAAGACTTTTAAACCCGAAAAAATTACATCTTTTAGATCTTAACTGTTTTATCAACAGATGTCTCTTTTCTCCCACAACATATTTGTGAACTGAGTCCAAAAGTTTTCTCTCCCTGCTTATGCAAATGCCTGTGTAGTGCTCTCCAGGAATATTCATAACCTGAACTATCTCACATTTACAAACTATAAACTCCTATGCAGCCGTAGGATTTTATGTGGGAAACATATTGAATAAATCTGAAATTGGTACAGCTGAAGGTGAATCTGTAGCGCACTTGTTAGAATGTATTTGTCCATTCGTTCATCCGACCGTCCATCCATGGTTGTCAGTCCATTAGTTTACTTGTAAACAATCAAATAAACATACCGTTAATCTATTCCTCATATCCAAATAAAATACACTGACATTTATAGTTCCAGTGGAAGAAATAGTCATAAAACTGTAGATGAGTGAATATGTTTGCACAACTCTGCATGAAGGCATTGCTTAGGATAGAAATTATTCTGCCGAAACAGCAAAAACAAGTCCTTTCCTAAAGTATTTGATTCAAAGCATCTGTCTTATTTAAAGGGCATGATTGGATGAGTGTCTGTTGATTTTCTATTAAGGTTATCAGGGTTTACAGTGGCCCATGCTGAGTGGGAGAGAGAGTGTGTTGCTGAAATCAGAACGTCAGGCTTTGCAGAGCTGATTCACTGGAGGATCAGGTTCAAGCCAAGAGGGTTAAGTCACTGGGCTAAAGTTTCCAACCCTCTTACAAGCTGCAGAGCTCTTACACAACTGCCCAAAGCCTCAGCGCCAACATTCTCCGCTGGAGCGATCTCAGAAGACTCTCCTCCAGCCCTTTGTCCTTTCAAAAGATATTAAAAAGTCTCAAATTTACCTAAGCCTCATCTGCCTCCAAGTAGAAAATTAAGCAACATGTATAGGGAAAATAAATGACATTAGGTTAGGAACAAAAAGGTGATGTAAGGATAATAGGAGGAGGAAAGCAACAGGAGAGGAGAGACTGGACATTGGAGGGGGAGGAGATGGGTGTCTGAAGAAGAATGGGTGTATCTGTTTGTAGGCCATTAATCAAATCAGTGGGGAGTTGAATTTACTGAGGAATGCCACATGTTGCAATGCAGACTTGATCAATGACATGTGCTGTGAGGGCAGTAAGATATGCTGACTTTAGACGCCACCACTGTAACAGGCGATCAGCATGTAAAACACATCAACATCTGGCTTATCCAAGAGTCAAAATAAGGAGGAATTTGTCTTTATCATCCGAAGCATTTGGAGTGTGTGCCGCTCTGTGACAGATCCACACAGTGAACGCAGATCTCTGTGCACACAGAGCAGTTTTACCCAAGGACAGGATGCGGCCTCGGAGAGGGGGCACACACCATTTCCTGCCCACCTCCGCACCCCCTGCCGTCCCCTTCACCAAAATGTGCCTGTGTGCATTACGAGGCTTTAGCCTTGCTCCTAAACAGCAAGGCTCTGTCCCACAGGGTCAAAGGTTACAGGATGAGCCACAAGGAGACAGGAGGACAAACAAACGTGACACTTTGTGGCAGAAATGCCCAACTTTGTGTTGCAGAGAACCGTCAACAAGCATGTTTCCCTTGGCTCTGAATGCTGGAGAGCGCACAAACTCTACTGCAGAGCTCCTGCGTACCATGAACATCCAGAGGACAATGTTCACTCATCGGAATTTTACTGGATAAACCAGAACAAAGCTGTGAACAATTGTGAAGTGACAGGGAAATGATTCTAAAAATGTTGGTCCACATTTTTATTTAACCTCTAAACTCCCCTGTCTCATATGAAGAAAGCAGCCCACAGCATGATGCAGCCACACCTACAGTACAGACCAAAAGTTTGGACACAACCTTTCATTAAAATGGTTTTCTTTATTTTCATGACTATGAAAATTGTAGATTAGATTGTAGAAAAACCTGACAGGGCACATCTGTGAAGTGAAAACCATTTCAGGTGACGACCTCTTGAAGCTCATCAAGAGAATGCAGAGTGTGTGCAAAGTAGTAATCACAGC
>CAEFZX010028631.1:0-13240 GCA_903066825.1 Alfaro cultratus
TATTTCCACTTTGGCTTTATGTTGTTTAGTTTTTATTCAAGTACATTTTTTGTTAATGGAGACTGAGAATCCATTTTGTTTTTGGTTGTTTTGTTCATTTTGTTTATCAGTTCTAGTGTTAAGTGTTCTTTTGAAAATAAAGTGCATCTATCTTTGGCAGGAAATTGCATGTATTATTACGTCATTTCCATTAAATCAGTGTAAAAAGGTCTTCAAACAATATTATTGTTTATCGCAATAATTTTTGAGACAATTACTCGCTCAGCAAAATTTGTTATCGTGACAGGCCTAGTTGTCTCACCTGGAGCTGAAGGAAGTTGTAGCAGGGAGGAGTGATGCTGGGGGCCTGACAGAAAAAGCGAATCGTGTTCACCACCAGGAACACCACCTGCAGGAAGGACCAGGTAAATGTTTCCTTCTGCTCTTCCAGGTCCACTGAATATGTAGAAGATTCCTGTTAACAGCTCACCAGCACAACAGGACAGACGAGCTTGGTGATGATGGACTGAACAGTAAACCTCTCATTATCCAGCACTGTGATCGGCCGGGACAGGGCCAGCTCCAAAGCGTTCCTGTTGATTTAAATCAAACTTACATTTTTGTAAAACGTTATCAGTGACTGGGATTGTTATATTGGAAGAGCAACTGATCCCAGAACAACGAAGATGATCCAACCACCTAACCAAATATGATCCAGCTCCCTACCTGACCGGCTCCAGCACAGGGGTCCGAACCACTCTGAAGAGGCGGTGTTGCTGGGGGCTCTGGGGCCCCCTCTTCTCAGTCCGAGGCGAAGGGGGAGGCGATAACGGTGGGAATAAATCTCCTGGTTCCAACACTATGTGCTCATCATCCTGAGAAAGAAACAAAGATAGGGCTCAACGCCATTCCCAGTTCCCACTTCTAACCCCAATCCCACACCAGGTAATAAGCACACCTCTTCCATTAGCCAATCACGTGGCAACATTTCTAGGAAGTAATTCCTCTAGATGTAGGAAAGACAATTATCAGAGCATCAGAACAGGGATGGGAGAGGTTTGGCTCTCCAGTTGACATGCAGTTTGTGGACCTAAAGAGTTGTCCAAGTCATCATAGCATTTTGCAGTTTGGGTTGCAAGGGATGTCTGCAAGAGCCATCTTGTCTTTGTATTACGAAGCACAAGCTGGGTCCACTTTCTAGGCCCCAACGCTGCGCAGGTTGGCCTCTGTCAGGACTGCTTTATGTCAGTCATCTTGTTTGTGGTGTTGATGCATCGGTGGGAAGGGGGCGGTTTGGGAATATCAGGGTTTTATTTGTTTTTGTAGATTTTAAGGTTCTGTCAGAATCTTCAGGTGCATTGGATTGGTTTGCAGCAGAGTGTAAAGTGGTTTGCATGAGGTCATATGGTTCCAGACCAGTAAAGGGTGGAGTGCTCCATCCAGGTCTGAGGTGAAGGACCTGGGCGGCGCTCGTTCTGTTGTAGAAGAAGCTGAGCAGAAAAACTTAGCTCCTGATTAACTGGTACATCTATATTTTGACTATCAACTATGGTGATGAGGTATGGATTATTACTGAAAGAACAAGACTGTAGATACAAGTATCTGAAGGGAGTTTCCTCTGCAGAGAGGCTGTGCTCACAATTACAGGCAAAATTGAGGAACGTCATAATCTCGAAGGCTTGAAGTCGAGTCACTGCTCCTCAGTTGACAACAACAGAGCATCTCATCACTCTGCCTTCTAGGCCTCTTTCCCCTGGGGAAGACCCAGAACTTCCTGCAGACGCTATATAATTCCTCTGGTCCCCCACCCAAACCCCCGGAGCCTGTTGACTCTGTGATCCGATTTCAGACAAACAGAAAACAGAGGATGGATGGAAGAAGATTTCTAATTACTTTATTTCAAGGTTTCATTGAATGTCTGCAAAGATCTTGTATATTTAATATTTGCAAATCAAATATTGTGGCTTGCAAGTGACTACAGCCTGACCTTGACGCCCCTGAGAGATGCAAACGCCTGCTGGCCAGGTCGTAGAGCAATGATGTCTCCTTCCACCAGCAGACTGACGGGGAGGTTAACCAGCTGGGAGTCCCGGTAGGTCCAGTGAAGTGACCATGATGGAGACGAGGGCGTGTAGAGGTCAGGGTAAAGAGAAGAAGGCCACTGAATTTCAGCCACACACCCTGACAGATAATCTGGATTAAAGAAACACCAAAATAGAGGGAAAGTATCAGAACAGGCCAGAGAAATAAATAATAATAATACACTGGTTGCTCTGTAGTGATCACAATAAAACAATCACACATTTAACCTTTGACCCTCATGAGAAAACCTAGGCATTTTCTTGTCATTTCCCAACTCACCATTGAGCTGTGCGATGATGCGTTTGAGACGCCGGACCATCTCGGTTTTGTTGAGCCTCTCCTGGCGTCCGACCAGAAGCAGGTTTAACAGGAAGAGAAGGAGCAGGGCTGCAGAATTCACCATCTCTATACCAGAGCTGGGAACAAAAGACACATTTCATTTATATAATCCCAATTCAAAACGGATGTTACCTCAAGACTCTTTGCAAAAGAACAAAACTCTATTTGTATTCACAAATATACAGTAAGTGTAATTCAATCACAGATTCAAATGAATCTATGATCTAACTTTTAAACAATGCAGACAAGTTCAGTTTATTGTTATAATTGCTTAAAAAGTTACATCTAAGTAACAGATTAGATCAAGTCAGTGACTTGCAGAATTCACTAGTCCTGGATTATAAAGTAGCAACAACCAACCTCCTATGCATAATTACCTTCTTTTTCAACAAAGCTACGTACATTGGCTAATGCCACACACAATGAGGAAGTTACACTATGAACAAGAACGGAGCTTCAATTTGTGATAGGCTAGAGATTAAATTGTTTTTCTAAGGTAGAGTGGAAGTTATAAAAGGAACAGATTCTGTAACAGTATTGTCTGATAAAGATCTACTTTAGTGAAATTATATATGTGAGCACCAGGTCTACAGTATGACAAGAATGAGTAGGTCTGTGAATGTTTCGAGTGAAGCCACTTGAGCTTAAGGTAGTATTGATTTGAAATGTTCACATTAATTATTGTGCTTTTACTTTACGTGTTATAAATCCATTTTACATTCATAGTCCACGACAGGATAGTTGAGCTAAACAGAGTTCAGCTACCTGCCCTTTGGCTGGCTGCCATGGCAGCAGAGGAGTCCCACCACCACCAGAAGAGTCAGAGCCCCGCCTGGCCAGTGAAGACAGGATTGCCGGTTGCCATGGTAAATGAAGCTATTTTGCCATTGTTCCTATTATAAGAATTCAAAACAAAAAGAAAGTAAACACAAAATTCTGTTTGTGACAGAGCTACAAACAGCGACTAAAATCCTCAATCTTTAACCAGTTTGCACTTTATGGATGGAAACTGTTTGTTACTAGAAAAGTTGGAAAAGATAAAGCCTAAAATATCTGCCTGCATGCGTTTTGTTTTAACAGTTGGATAAAAAAAAAAATGCTCAGACTGATGTTTTTCCATGTTTTTTTCTTTATTGAGTTTGAAAACCTTTCTGTCCATGAGTGTGATCATACCAGCCAAGAAACCCGTCTCCGTGTGGCTCTCTGGTGCTGCTCCAGCAGGCTGCTCAGCTGGTCCCGGAGCTTCACCAGAGCCTGGCTGGTGGAAAGGCCACGAGTCACACCATCTGCCTCCTGCCAACACAACAGGAGCAGGAGCTCACATACACCATAACAAGACCAAATCCAACGTATTTATCAGCATGATTTTTAAAGGTTGTTTCCATGCAACAGTTTTTTTCGATA
Source organism: Alfaro cultratus (assembly GCA_903066825.1). Lineage (NCBI taxonomy): Eukaryota > Metazoa > Chordata > Actinopteri > Cyprinodontiformes > Poeciliidae > Alfaro > Alfaro cultratus. Next base: position 3,805 of record CAEFZX010028631.1, read on the forward strand.
CAGGTTTTTCCTGCTTCATTGGCATTTTAAGTTTACGAGAATAAATAATGCTCTGCCTGCCTTGTTGTTCTATTGATTATTCTGGCAATCAAATAAACAAATTGACACATTCTGCAGAATTTTCTTTTGACAACTGAAGTCATTTTTATGCAATAAACAAAAAAATCGAATTCCTCTTTTAAATAAGAAGATAAACATTTTATTGCCCAAAATGTAATAGCAGCATTCCTTCAGTGAACACTTGATCATTTTCTCAAGAGATGAATCTGCAGCTAAAAAACAATATTATGACATTAACATATGAAAAGTTCAGCCTTCCTGCTTGACTTAACATCCACAGTGTTGGGCAGATCTGGTGATTATTTTTTTGGATTAACAGACGAATAACAGAAAAGCAAATCATGCTTAAGAGGAGATTTATTTATGTGTTTACTGACTCTGAACCAGGTGAAGCTAAAACTGACACCTGTGGTGTTTTCAGTAGAGCAGGTTTACAGACAAAGAATTTTATTTCTAAATACAAAATGAATTTTTTTTTGTACAGTTTTGGCTTTATTACTGCTCAGAGTGTGTTCTTTCAACAAAATGGCATTTTTTTTTATCTTTATAAGCAATTAATCAATTACTAAATTAGTTGACAACTGTTTCAATAACCTATTGATCACTCTTAACGTGATTTATCGTTTCAGCCTTAATATTTACTATCAAAAACAGCACCATCTTACAGAGTTTTCTGTTTCTGTCCATGGAAAATCTAAGATGTTGTGATGCACCAGCCAAGCAGCCAGGAACTGAAACGTCTAGTCAGTAGATGAAGCCCTGACCTGATCCTGGCTGAGTCATTATTTACCTGCATGTGTGTTCAGGTCATCATGTAGGTCTGTGGAAAATGAAGCAATTTCACAAAAATACGGAGAACTGGGCATGTTGTTTCTGTTCCAGCTACAGACTAAAATCAGAACAGTAAGATGCAGTATAAGGATAAAATTAGAGCCTGAAAACACATCAAGTCAAAATAATCACAATATCACAGTTTGCAATACCATCAAATAAATGAAAGGCACTGCTTGGATGTAATATTTAGTTTAGCATCATATATTTAGTGCTAAACTCGAATTCATTTATCTAAAATTCATTTAGATTCATTTATCTAAATGAATTCAAACATGTGGCACTCAACATGTCTACAGTCTTTAATATACACTGCACTTCTATTTTTAGTTGCTGAAATACAAAAGCTGACAGAAAATGGAGACATTTTAATGATGCAGAGAAAGAAAAGGAAACTGGGAAATTAGTTTCATCAATATCCTCATGTGTTGCTAAAAATCACTCCACACACTCATGTAATTATGTTGTTTACAGTTAAATTTGTATTAATAATGACATTTGCTTATTTCTTTAATTCAAATAAACACAGTGCCATTATGTGCATTATTTTTCTTAAAGTCACTTGGTTTGGGGAGTTAGATAAGACAATGAACTAGGAAAACAAATCTGGAATTATAAATTCTTTTCCATTTTCCCTACCCAGACCTGGAACATTACAGACTTTTCCAGATTGCATAGAAACCCTGGTTAGTCACATCAGGGAGAAACTACATTTCCCATCTGTCACCCCACTGACACACACACACACACACACGCACGCACGCACGCACGCACGCACGTGAACACGCATACACACATTACCAAATATGACAATTTCCTTGAACATGAGTTCAGATTTAAGGACCAACATCCTATGCAGCCAAGACAGAAATAACTTTCCCAGAGAAACTAAGAATCAACAAAAATCCTCCATGGATACATGAAGCAGACCGGAGGACCAACAGGGGCAAAGCAGCTCCTGACCCTGGCTACATGCTAACAGATCATTTCTCTTTAACCAGACAGTGGAGGAAATATGAAGTGAATCTGCTTTTAAAGAGAAATATACAGTGAAGCATATACTGCTGAGCGTTTTCTGTTTCTGCCTTCAACACTTATTAACTGAACCATTCAAGTCTTTAACTCATACTATGTGACAATAGTAAACATCAACAACAGTAGTTAATAAGCAGTTCTCCTTGCTCTGAGGCTGGGAGAGCAGTGGAAGCTACAGAACCTCCACCTGAAATCTTTTTGTCACTCTATCAATACTTCTAATAGAACAGGGTTTCTCAAACTGGGGCCGTGGCCCCAAAAAGTATTCTCTGGCCAGGACCGCACAGCATTCTGGGGGATGGAGGCAGAGGAAAGGCTTTAGCTGCTCAACCTCTCATGGCCAGGTAAGAAAATTTAGTGACATCAAATCACTCTTTGGTTACCTAGCAACAACCTCTTAAGTAACATGTGTAACCTGGTTGTATGTCTCGTTTGTTATAATTACACAAAATGTCTTTTTTTTGGTTATTTGTATTGTTTCTTACTTGACCGAAGATCTGTCATTGTTTTAACTGTGTTACTTTAAGAGTGGAAGCCCCTCCTTTTTATTTCTTCTTCTGTGGTATTGTCTTTAAATTGTTTGTGCCCCTTAGACCCTTCCCTTTTGTCATGTTGTCCTGCGGGACAGGTGTGTACTATTTATTTTTCATCTAAATACATGCAGTTTATTTATAGATTTATTAAGTTAATTTCTGTTATGTACTTTTGTTTATGTAGGACTTGGAGCGGGCAGCCTGTAACACGGTTCTTTTCTATATGTTGTTCTTGTCAGAATAAAACTGGAAACCATCTTTTAAAAGATAAACCGTGTCACGGCCTGATCACTTCACTAAACCAGCACAACGCAGAATGGATCCGGTTACACATGCACAGTAGTAGTTCATGCACAACAGCTTGGTTAAAACACAGTTTATTACCCCCGAAAAAAACCAATCAATAATTATGACTGATTGTGATGCTACTCCAGAAACAAAATCTGCTTCATATCCAGTTTAACACTAACACCATCACTAAGCGTCAGGGCTACAGTGTAAAAAAATCTTCAGATGGTGATAAGATTGATAAATATATGATGACATTAGGTACGATATATGCCTGTTTTCTTCTTTACTGTCTTTATGATCTGTGCTTCCTGCGTTGTGACCCCAGTGTGAGCTCTGGCTGCCCTTAGCCTCTGTCCTACTGGCTAAATATTGTGTTATACAACTTCAGAACTTGTAAAATACATTAGCCAACAATTACTGCACTCCAAGCAATCCTGTGTGATATGAATATTGTACACACTGACACTGAGATGACGATGTATTCACGATTTATTGTGCTGTTGTACTAAACATAAATGTCACAGATTTGTCTCTGAGGTTTCAAATAGTTATTAATTTATTTTCATTTCCATCCATTTAATAAAGTATTATAAGATCAAATCAAAACAGACAACAACAGGTTCTCACTAGAGGTGTAACGGTGCATGTATGCATGCTGTAGATTCTTGTTTCAGAGTTCTACGCTCTAGAAAGCCCGCACCTTTACAGGAAACAACCTGAGCAACATTCAGCAACAAAACTCACCTGCTTCTTGTCCTGCGTCGCCATGCCAACCCTGACCACTCCACATGCTCTGCTTCTCAAGCTGTCATCGACACCTGGCAAGAGGCCTTCAGTGCCACCGCAGTGCGTCCAGATATGGGGAGCCCACAGCGGGGCCGTTTCTTCCCGACGCCTTCAGGTCACTCATACGCAGAGACAAGGAAAAGCAGGCGGAGGCAGGGTGGTGCTGCTGGGAGTTCCCACCTGGAAACCGTCCTCTGCCAGAGTGACAGGAAAGCGCAGCAACACCTGCAGGGATCAGCAGGTTACCACCAGGAGATGGGCTCTGGTTTTTGACACTGACTGTTGAAGTGAGAATGAATACCAGGAGTCTGGTCAGGAAACATTTTTATGACAACTCAAAACAGCAACTGACCAAACAACTGAGCAGAGATATGGCAAACGCATTAAAGCACAAACACGTCTTTTAATTCTAGCAATCTGATTCAATTCCATTCAGAAACAATTATTTCAAGTCAGTTTAAATTATGGGACTGACAAGAGGAACAGACAGTGTGGAAAAAGAATAAAACATTTGTCTAAAACAATTCTACAAGGTTCCATACTGTATCAAATTCCATCAGTTAAAACAAAAATAGGTTTGTGCCTAAAACTCTGGAACTTAAATGACCAGTGTTAGATTAGCTTAGCTGCCTGGCCTTTTTCTTAAATAAATAAATAAAAAAATTCAAAAAATCAAAGAACTATTCAAAAGCCATTGGTGGTCGAGAGGACATGTAATGCAATATGCAGTAAACTCACAAATAGGCAATTACGAACAAATTAAACACATTTTGAAATCTTTGAGCATTTTGAATTGATTCCTAATTCCCAGGACTAGAAGTTGCGTTTTGTTTCTTTTTTTAACCCAAAACATGCCAATAATTTCACAGCAAACTGGTTGACAATTAAGAAATTAAAACGTTCTGGGCCTAGTCAAAGCCCAGAATTTGATCTTATTGAGATGCTGAGAGTTGACTTGAAACAGACTCAACATGCAAGAACTTCTCACACATCTGGTTGTTTCTAATAAAGCTGGTAACACCAGATCTCAGTTCTAAAGCAATTATCTTTTTTGTGTTTCCCTATAATTCTCATTTTGGTAGAACTAAATATTTGAATGAGGAGTCCTATTTTTTTCACTGTTACGTATGAATCTTCCTTTTTAGTGAAAGTGCAATAGGACCAGCCAGTGTTAGCATTACAGTAAAGAGAAAATGAGATGTAGGTGCAGAAGCCACAGCCACCTGATCCACTGACATAAGCAGCTCTGTGTGGAACAAAAAGCCAGCTCCACTGAGTCAGCAGCATGTTCTGACAAACAGCTGATGATGCTCAGTCACAGAGGAGGAGAGGCAGACTGTAAAGCTGAGAGACAGATCCATCTGAAAATCATACAGGCCGTCCAAATGAGAAGAATTATTTATGACTGAAACTGTACACTTCAAAGATGGCCGACTGGTTCTCTCTGAAAGTCAGGTTGGTTAAATCAGTGGTTCCCAACCTTCTAACCATTCTGTGGACAGAAAGAATGGAAGGTGTGTGTCAATGTCATAGTGTGTGTCAGTGTGATAGTTCCTGGACGACTAATTTAACAGAAAGTCTGCTCACCATCAGAAACTCCTGAAGAAGAACCAGCTGTCCTTTTCTGACTTCAAACTCAATCTCACTCGGTTTAAGCAGCAGGACAATGATCTGAATTGCACCAGAATTTTCTAAAAGAAATAAAATGAAGGCTTTCTAGTGGCCTAGTCAAAGTGTAGGCTTAAATGTGATTGAGATGTAGCGATATGACCCTAAACAGGTTTTACTTATTTTCATCGTTTGAAAACTACGTTCACTCAGGCTAGCTCAGGCTCATGCTAAAATCCAAAACATTTACACATAACAAAAAGTGAAGGAGGGGGACGTTTTAGGGATTGTGGAGTCAACGACTCAATGCAAACAACAGTCCACTGTCACTGGACGCTCGTCCAGGAGGAACAAATGCTGCAGAAACTTCTGTGTTCCTGTCCATCAGGCTCTTTTAGAATTCTGACACTGCACCTCAAATACTGAATCATTTTTCCAAACCACCTATGCATCGTAGTTTCTCCTTGCTTCAATAACCAAAACACCAGCGAAAAAAACCCAATAACACCAGGACCAAGTGAAGTACCAACCATGAAGTCAATCAGTAAATGTTTATCAGCAGCTTCTGTATACTATGTAACATATCAACTTATGATAGCTGATATGTTAAAAAGTTAAGTTGAAACTGAGAAAGCATAACTTTTGCCTCACTGTGTGTTAGAGTCTATGGCTTGTCCACACCACACAGAGACTGAATATAATAAACTAAAGTGTGAGGCAGAACATTTAAAGAGCATAGAGAGGACAATTTCAGAATTTTTTAAGGTATCAATTGGTAAATTGCACATTTTCACTATGACTTGTGAATGTTACAGCTCCTAGCTTTAAAGATGGTATTATAATTCTACTTCTGCCAGCAACATTAGAATCATTTGCATGATTGAGAGATGAAAACATAAAGGAAAATCAATGAGTTCCATCTGATACAGGGTTTCTATGCATTCACCAAGTCAAAATCTCACATTTTTCTAGAACCACTTTCTGGAATTGTTGGTCAGTTATTGAACTGTGTAAATATAAGACTAAGACCATTAGTAACAGTTGTGGTCAGAAGTTTACATACCCTCATCATCAGTAAACATAGGGATTCTAATGATTTATCTGAACTGTTCACAAATGTGAAATTATTATTATTATTGACAAAGTTGATCAAAAACATAAGGTGCATGAGTCTGGATTTATTGTAGGTGTTCCATAATCACCAGATGATTACAATTATGAATACTCAAAGTATAGATACTTTGAGTTCAGCTCTGTGTATTTTATCCTGTATGTATTTCTGATCAACAATTTCAAGCTATTTTGTTTGTATGTTTCTTGCCTAATTCTTTCACGTTGATAAAAGAACGATTCACTTAAAGTTCAAACCAATGACATTAATGCCCACGATGGATGTGGTCAAATGTCTGACAAAAATCATTTACATTGAACTGATAACTGGTGGATGAGGATTATTCTGCGTCCAAGAACCTTACGAGTGTAAAAATGTAACGACGCAACAATTTAAATGTCTGCTCAACCACAAATCATTTGTATATTTAATACATTTTAAATATAGCCTTCAGTTTTCTACGTTGGACTAAATGAACAATACTCTCGAATTGTCGACTGAAGGCGATCTAACAACAGCTAGCGAGAAACCAAAGCCGAAGCTTTGCTTCTTGGACATGTTCTCTATACACACTGATTAAATTAATAACACGACTGAAGACATATATTTTCCTTCTTGTCAATAGATGCTGCAGACAGGCGTCGACCTACCAGCAACTACACCTACGTAATTTGCGGTGTATGAATGAACTGGATCCACGTACAACATTTTTCTGTGCGGACTCACCTTATGTCTCTTTTAAGCAGCTGTTGATATCCTTCCAAAGTTATTTTGTTCTCTCAAACACTAATGGACTTTTCTCCTTCACTGTTACTGCAGCAGCCATCTTTGGACAACGTCCGTATTGCAGGAAGTAGGCTGTGATTGGATGAGTGTAAGGTGTTTTGTTCTCTGATTGGTTAATTCACATGTGAATAAATTTGCTATTTTAAACGTTCGTCTAGCCGGGCGAATAACTTTGATAACCCTTTGCTCCCCGTTTCGCCCAGCCTCTGCTGCTGAGGCACACCGGTCAGTATATGAGTGAGACCGGCCTCGGAGGATGTGATGGGGCAGGACGAGGTGGTAAGGTTAAGTCTCGGCTCCATCTTGCGGTCAGTTCCGAGAACTACACAGCTGTATTGAAAATCAAATAGAAAAACAGCTTCAAATGCCCGTGTAAGTTTTGGAAATTAGATTTTCTCATCGAATCCAGAGATTAATAATAATAATAATAATAATAATAATAATAATAATAATAATAATAATAATAATAATAATAATAATAATAATAAAGTATTTATTCAAAATAAAAAAATCTTCATTTCAAATTGTAACCGTTTTTTGATTTGTTGACGAACGACGGAAAAAAGAAAAACTCACATTTATTTATTTATTTATTTATTTATTTATTTATTTATTTATTTATGTAATATATTAAAGAAACTAAATCTCTGACTTTGAGAAATAGAAACGTAGAATCTTTTGCATATTTCAAGACAAGCGCCACATTCTACGATAATTTTATATTCTGCCTATAGGGAGCGCTGTTTCCTTCAAACATCTTGACAGGAACGTCCCATGTGACAAATCTGCTTTGCCGTATCCTGAGAAACTTATCAGGCAGGCTACCACAGAGTGAAGGGAAAGCAACTTTTTGAACAATTTACCCATTGCTGTCTAATAAACCATCATTTAGAATTAAACAAATATAAATATAATATTATACTGAGGGACACATGCGTTTGCTGTGAGAAAGATAATCATCCTGACCATCAGCTGTGACTCCAACTTATTCCCTGTACTTATACTAGCCATGCAAAAACACTGCTGGCATGCATGTTAATGAAGCTTACTTTAAATATTATTATTTAAAGTTATATTGATTACAAAAGACATCTGTAGGTATGGATGATAAGACATTCTGATTTATTTATCTTATGGATATAAACAAACAAGCAAAACAGGAACATTACAGTACAGTGGGAAAATAAGGAGAAGTCATAAACAGTTGTTGTCCAGACTTACACATTCCTTAGCCAGCCAAGGTGTGCAGAAAAAAAACCGGCACCTTCTGCAGTCGAAATACATGATGGTCGTATGGGTCATTACCTTTAGAATTATGCAAATATGAATCATTTATTTCGTTTCTCTGAGTGAGATTTTTTTTTTAGTATTTCAAATACGAAAATAAAATTAATCCAAATGTGATGTTAGCATGTAAAATTTAACTACAAAATACATTGATTACAAAATATATATCTGTAGTAGAAATTTAAACAAAAATTGGGAAGAACATACATGACTCTGAGTATAAGCTTGGGGTGATGATGGAGTGTGTGGTAAATGGTTTCATTTGTATTTGCAGCCTGTATGACTCAGGAGAAGAAGCTATTGGTAAATCTGACCATGTGAGACTTCAATGGCCTCAAGAAAGACCAGTGAAGAACTTTGAACTGTCATGTTGCTGGAATGTGTTATACTAATAAACTTGATTGACTGATATGAATGAAAGTATCCAACTAAAACATACTCACACAACAGGGTCATGACAAACACGAACAAAGAACAGGTAAGAGTGTAAGAAAAAAATCCTTAAGCTGTTGAGGTGAACTTCTCAGTTTCAATTTGATTCAATTCAATTCAATTCAAAAATACTTTATTAATCCCAAAGGGAAATTAAATGTTGCAAGATCGTTAATTCTCCAAAGAGTTATTTCATAGCTAAAATTTGCTTTGCGTGGCATACGATAAAATCACAACCAAAATTCAAAAAGGAACTCAGGAGGAGCAAAGTACAGGTTTTATAGTTTAAACAAAATATCTGGACAAGGAGAAAAGGGCATGGCACACTGGCAGAATAACAGGAGGAACCGGTAAAGAACAATGAAAACCAGAGAGAATTATATAATGAATTGAGTAGAGAATGGCATTGAATGCAGGTGAGTTAATCAGGGGAATGTGGAACAGCTAGGAGAGGAGGATGATGAGCAGCAGAGGGAAACGAACTAGAAACAAAGGGAATTATAAACCAGGGGAAATATACTAACACTGACCTAAAACATGGAAGTCCAGCTCCAGGCCACATGTTAGAAGTGTAGACTAGTTATTTCTTTGTAAGTAAGTAAGTAAGTAAGTAAGTAAACTTTATTTCTATAGCGCTTTTCACAGACCTGGGTCACAAAGTGCTGCACAAAATATA